>JAVTVY010055670.1:0-305862 GCA_036873755.1 Hanleya hanleyi | reverse complement strand
ATATTTAGCTTAGATTCGCAAATGTGTTTACCTCGTGGAGATGGCAGAGAAGACAATATATTGTCTAATTAGCACTTTGATAATCTCATCTAAATTGCATAGATTCGCACTCCATGGAGAGTTAATATATTGTCAATTTAGCGTAGATTCGCAATTCTGTTTTACCTCGTCGAGATGGCAGAGAAGACAATATATTGTCTAAATTTTATTCGTACACATATTTTGTTGAATAGGAAGCAATATATTGTCTAATTAGAGCATTGGTAATGTGATGTAAATTGCAAATATCCGCAATTGAAGAAGACTTAATATGCTTTCTATTTAACATATATTCACAAAGCGGTTTAACCCTATCGATCATGCTTCATTCTCTATTGTTGAACCCAGAAATGATATGTTGTTAATATAACAATAATACATGTATTATCTATGCAGCAGTAAATCCTTAACAAGTAAATTGAATGTGGATATCCCTTCTTTGTTGAACCTAGAAATGCCATATTGTTACAATCACTATAAAACCATTAAGTGAACAATTCTCGTGAGAACCAAATGGCATTCGACACTAGGGGTTGCGTCAAAATGATAAAAGGTCGACAATAATTTGATGATATTCCGTGCAGATTTTAGCAACTATCTCCCTAAAAAAAGAACTATAGTCATCTGTGAGCCCATCCAAGGGGTGGTTTTAAAATTTGCAGTGCTATCGCGAAAGGCGGCGAATGTCCTCTCGGACTTACAGAAATGATAATGACAATGTCGCTCATGACAATGCTTCACCTTTGATTGTTGAACCTAGAAATGGCATATTGTTACCATGAAAACAATTCGAAGAAAGGGCGTTAATCACGAAAGCTGAAAACCTGGACTCTCTCTCCGGTATATTGTTTAACGATATAATCTTTGCTCCATGCTACATGTAATGCTACATTATTATCTTCGCAATGAATATATCATGTCATAAGCACATGTAATTTGGATGACCTTCTTCCACAAAAATGATATTAGATACCTGTGCATTGCGTTTACGTGATAAAATGATATAATTATATCTTGTACGATTTATCACATCATTCGCACTGACATTTTCTTCCTCCGAAGGGTGGCGCTATAGTCATGTCTTTGTGTCTTCAATGGGTGGTATTGGGTCCATCGACATTAGGAACACAAGAAGCTGCTTCACCGAAGAATCAGAACGGCCATATGTTGTTAATACATGTAATAAGCCAGTAATTAAAATTGTTGTTATGAAACACTCTTGTCGATTAACAGCGATACATACACAAATATTGTGTACGGGATACAAAAGTTGTTATCCATAAAATAGCCTTTTATTATATGTGGCATCAGGTCGTTTCGTCACGCGATATTCCGGCAAGCTACATTTCGGTAAGCGACATTTCATCACGCGACTTTGACATGTGAAAATGTCGCGTGCCGCAATGTCGTACTCTTCACTTTGTGCCGAAATGTTGCATGCCGAAATCTCGTATATGCCGAGATGTCGCGTGCCGAAATGTCGCGGATTTGTTATATATTCGACTTTTTACTGGAGATATATGTGTCACTTGAGGGGAGATTTGGAGTGTTTGATTCATACTTTTACTTCATTACCAGAAACTGAAATAGAATATGTTGTATCTTCTATCGACAATGTACAAAGAAAGTTAAAACCTGGCATGGAGATATCCAAATCATAGTTTATTAGGTCTACACTCATATAATTTGCGTTTCGATAGAAAAAACTCGGTAAAACAAAAGCCCGCTGCAACTGATATTTTCGATCATGGTCACATATGCTTTATTTCTTGTCCATGGACGCATTTCTGTGTTTGATGATATACCAGAGAGAAAAGGTAAATCTGTATCGGTGATTCTGCGGACGTTATATTTAAACTGGCCAAGCCATTGAAATGACTTTTCGGTACATTGAGTGTTGACTTCGTATGTTTTGACGATTTTTTCTAACTTGGGAGTGAAATCTTTCTGTTTATGGACGGCTTCGCAGAAAGTGATCAGAGCGGATATGCCTATTATGCCTCCGTTCGCCAAATCTGGTAAATCACTCGTTTGGGAACGATGATAAGCATAAGTATGTATCAATCTCAGTAAGGTCAGATATAATATCACGGAATACATGTATTATATCTAAATTCAGCCCTATATAAATCCCGTGCGAGTTGAAACTACTATTGTTAGCCTATCAGATGGATAGCTGGTTGTAACTATTTCAAAATCACGCCCACAGTAATTACACGCGGTAGCTCGTGGTCTAATATATAAACATTGTCCCGAAACAGTTTCCAAATAAGGCATCATTTCCCGGCAGGGCCCGTAAACATGAACGAGTTTACTCCCGCCGAAAAATCTGGCTTTGTTAGGGGTAGAAAATATCAAAAGATTGTGCCGTGCGAATATGTTAATCTCATTGGAGTAAACGTCAATTATTGTCAGAGCGAAAAGGTTGAAATGGTCGTGATTGCCTGATTTTGGGATCTTACATTGAACACTTTCATCACTCCAATCTGTGTCTCCTCCCGATTTATACCTCCATAATTAGTTTAAAGTCAGCATCAAGAATAATTAGCTTTATTATACAGAATCTACATGAATGGTTGATACATGCGATTCAACTGGCTGATTTTGGTGAGCTATGTAGCATAATTAGAATACTAAAAACAAACTTGTTTTCTAAACTTCAATTTTTTTTCATCGTTAGTCATAGTTTCACGCAATATATTGCCTAGTATGTGTGTGTCTTCCTATTTCTGTCCTCTTAGTGCCCAATATACTGATAATTCCTGTGTAGCACCAGTGACATGATTGAAGACAAGTGTTAGGAAAAGATTATTATTCGGAATGTCTGCATTTATTGTACGCATTATAAAGGGTTTTGTCAATGGAGACTCTGTTGAAATCAAATTCTATAGTCATTGGCGATCTTGATTTTCAGATATTTCCCCAAGTGAAAATGTGCCTTTCCGTTAGAATGACCCCACAGTGCTATTTAGACAATATATTGTGAAGCCGGCGTGTGAAATTGAATCTACGAATCTAAAAACAGATTTACGAATCAACGCTAAATATATATACAATATAATATTCACTTTCCCCACAGTGCTATTTGGACAATATATTGTGAAGCCGGCGTATGAAATTGAATCTGCGAATCTACGCTAAATAGACAATATATTAAGTATGAAGGAGGTGCGAATCGATGCACTTTAGATGCGATTATCAAAGTGCTAATTAGACAATATATTGTCTTCTCTGCAATCTCGACGAGGTAAAACAGATTTGCGAATCTACGCTAAATATACAATATATTAACTTTCCCCGAAGTGCGAATCTATGCAATTTAGATGAGATTATCAAATTGCTAATTAGACAATATATTGTCTTCTCTGCAATCTCGACGAGGTAAAACAGATTTGCGAATCTACGCTAAATAGACAATATATTAACTCTCCCTGAAGTGCGAATCTATGCAATTTAGATGAGATTATCAAAGTGCTAATTAGACAATATATTGTTTCTTTCTGGGGAACAAGAGCTCCAAGTCCCAGCATCGCACATATGTATATAGTCTACATTTTATGCAATCTATTCGTGTATTTCGAAAAGGAAAACGCCGACATTCTCGGTATGAGCAAACTGAGAAGAATGGAATGTGCTCGCGTGAAGCTTTCTCGCGATGACAGGTTAAGGAAAGAGATATTCAGCGTTTTACGTCATGTTACATTGTACGTCACAGGTTATGTTGACTTTGGTCCATGGAAGATGAGCGTTATCCGCTTTAAAGTCGAACGATATTCTCACTCACCCGAATCAGTCGGTGTACCTCCATTCGCAACTTCTCGGGGATCTCCGGTTTGAGATGTCCCCTTCGTAGATTTCCGCTCGGGAGTTCCGAACGGGTGTAACTCGTGTGAGGGAGGATACTCGAACAGTGTCGATCATTCCGTCAGCAAGTTTACTCTGCTGCATAATCTGGTAGTGGGATGAATTCTCATTCAATATTTACGTTCAGTTGAATCGATGCAGGGGGCATATTGCGGTCAGTGGATTTGTTCGGGGAGAAACAGAATATATTGTATAATTAGCATCTCGTTCTAAATAGCAAAGTATCCTAGAAAATATCTGCAAATTAGCAGCTTTGCTAATTAGATTCTAAATAGATGCGAGAGAATATAAGCCAATCGCGCACCTTAATGCAGCATGGGCAAAAAAGCAGGCAATGATCAGCCTTTAAAAATGGCGGCCTTAAATACAGAGCAAAGTCCGTGCAATCTACTACACCCAAAACTGCTGACGTCACTATGCGCCACCTATCGGCTGTGTTTTACGTCATCAAATTTTTGTTTACCCCAAAAAAATACCTCATGTGGAACATAGAAACTAAGATACAGTTGTTAAAACTTTCAATGGAAATATTAATACAGGTTTTCTTAAAACTATTCATTCTGGTAGACTGTCTGATGGTGACCGGTTGGTGCGTAAATCATGCAATTTAAGTTTTCTCTTTAAAACGACGGTATTTCTTATATATATCCGGAAAACGATCAATCTACAAGCTATCCTCCACACGAGGATTACAACAAAGATCCAGCTATCAAATTACTGACTTTATGTTTCGTGACACTGGCAGTAAAAACAGATTTTAAGTTCAACTGTGTGTGTGATAAGTGACAACGACAACGACCCAGCATGGCGGAAACACTTCCACCGTTTTTAAACTGGACAACGAATGAACTCTCCACACAGATGGTCTATGAATACTATCCCAATTGTTTCCGAACCACACTCAGACAACCAAGCAAAAACTCTAAGGCCAAACTGGCTGGGATTGAACACTTCGTAGACGATTTGTACGAAAAATCAGCTAAAATTAACGTTTGCCGTTTAACCGGCCCCAGGATGCCCCTATGGATACGGGCTCTTTGGTTACGCTACTATGATCAACTTGGAAATTTGGACGATTTCCGCATCAACTGGGCACATGATCCAGTAGACTGGATAAAATCAATGGGATCAGACGCACTGAAATCCATCTTCATAGAGATTGCCACCACTGAACCAAAGTCTGTGATATTCAAAATCCAAATCCATATCAAAACAGGAACACTCCAAGTTCAAGGGAATGAACATGTCCTATTTGAGCAAGAAGAACACCCAAAACTGAAGGAACTTGTCGATAAAATGACAGTTGAACCAAAGTTAAACACTATCCAGGGTATATGTACCGATGCACCACACCACCAGGCAGCTACATCATGTATCAGTGAGTCACTCGACAATGACCCGCTACTTGACACCAGTGATCTATACAAATTAGACAGCTCTGATATCAAGGTGAATTCACCAGTTTCATCGAGAACTCCAAATGGAAGAAATAACCAAACTGGTCAAACAGTTCATACTGATGATCGCCCAATTTTGTCTGTGAACTCAATATTTTCCTCATCAAAATTATCCAGCTCAAATTGTAAACAAATGCCAGTAGTTGAGGGAAAACAACAAACAGACCAACTAACCCAACACACTGATCTATGCGCACCTGACAAGGTGATCAGTCCGGAACAGCATGTTCATGCAAACTTAATGGCTTTGATAGCGGAGGCAAACAGTTCCCAAGCACGCCTTTCAGTCCAGCTGGATGCACACAACCAACTGGTCACATCGTTCAAACACATGTTGACCAATGTAGAATCATCAATATGTGATTTGGTATCCAATTTACGAGAAGGGTTACAAATCCCATCACCTGATCTTGATCAAACAAAATGTGGTTATACAAACAGTTTTGCTACTGAGATTGCAAATATCAAAGACACGACAGATATAATTCAGGCAAGTGTCAACTCTCTCCTCGATCAATCAGAGACAATCAAAAATCAACAGAGACAGGTCGGCAGACCTCCGTTCTCACCAGTAGGGACTCAAACAACCAATCGTGACAATACAACCACCATTGGAACTCAAACATCAATGGAGGACATTTCACTCAACAGTGGAACCCAAACATCAAATGCGTTCAGTTCAACCAGCATTAGAACCCAAACATCAAATGAGGACATTTCAACTAACAGTGGAACACAAACATCAAATGAGAACAATTCAACACATAGTGGGACCCAAACATCAAATGAGGACATTTCAACCAAAAGTGGAACCCAAACATCAAATGAGGACAACTCAATCGGCATTCAAACCCAGTCATCAAATCCGAACAGTTTAACCAACATTGGAATTCAAATAAAAAATGTGGACAATTCAACGAACACAGGAACCCAAACAAATGAGGCCAATTCAACCAACTTTCCACATTCTTCATCAAAGAAACAAACAACGAAACAGGATATGCTACCCAGCAGTTCTTGTTCACCAGATTTTCTGTCACAGAAAACCATCAACCCTTCACGTGCTTATGAAACAGCACATTCCCAGACTTCTTCCTCGACGGCTGTCAATAATGGGCAAGGCACAACCCATAACCAGACTACATCATTTCACAACAGTGGAATGCACAGAAGTGATCATAACCAACGACAAAGGAACGTTTCCAGACTTCAAGGTCCCAATGTACTCATTATTGGGGATTCCAATGTGCGTTATATGGACCCACACCGCATGTATCAAGGTCGGAATACCGAAATTGTCGAACTTAAAAACAAAACCATAAGAGGTGCATCCAACTTTATTAGAAACATGAGAAGACACCCTAGAAACGTGTTAATTCAAGTTGGCACAAACGACTTTGCCAACGGACAGTCCCAAACAACAATCAAAGAAGATGTTCACGAGTTATTGGAATCCGCCTCCAGGGTATTACCGGACTCAAATGTATTTTTGTCAACACTATTCCCCCGACACATGAAAACAGAAGACAGAGATGAATCAAACAATGACCTGAAAAACATGTGCCAAAACTACAATACCACCTACATATCCACATCTAACCTACACGAAAACAGTGACACTTTCTATGATGACGAAAAACACCTGAACGATGATGGAATCCGCAAGATCGTAACACTTTACAAAGATCACTTGTATACCAATGGCACTAGTACCGGACAGGACCGTTACCCCCAATTTCATCATCGACATGTGGATGCAGAAAGATACCACTCTAGATATGTGAATACACCAGAGAGAACCATTGATACGCCTCCAAGATGGTTCACCAACTGGCTGAACAATCAACAGAACTTCGAATCCAGCAAAAGTTCACCTGCATGGAAGAATCGCTTCCAATCGCTATCGGTGGGCATGTAAATCAGTGTGTCGAGACACCAAGTGCTGTAACTTCCAATGAAAGTGACGATGTTGCCATAGACAACTTCATAGTAGAACTCAACTAATTACACAAATTGATTACTTGATCAATTGGGACCGATTGGGGGGTGGGGGGGACCGCAATATATTAATTAATAAGTTGAATGTTTATGTCCCCTCTTTCTGATTCAATAAACATTAAATATAATTAATTAATTGAGAATGGAGGTGGGGAGAGGAGGATTTCAACTCAATTATTTGAATGAAGTGTTTAATAATCAATAATCAAGATGTAAATCAGTGTGTCACATGTTATAGTGTGCCATGGGTCATGTAAACCAGTGCGGTATCAGTCCTGTAAATCAGGGCATTATCAGTGTGTCATGGGTCCTCCTGTAAATGGGTCGTGTAAATCAGTACGTGCAGTATCCATCGTGTAAATCAGTGCATTTATCGGTGTATTATGTAAATCAGTCTGTCTGGGGTAACGGGTTATAATTATATACTCCCTTATGATTCAATACAGGTACTCTAAATATAATGTTCAATTGGAAACGTGGGTCTGGGAAGTGGGGTTTCAATTTAATTAATTGAACGAAGATTAATAATCAATTATCAACGAGTAAATCAGTGTGTTATAGGTCATGTAAATCAGTGCATTATCAGTCATGTAAATCAGTACGTTACCAGTGTGTCATATAAATCAGTGTATCATGGGTCTTATGATTCGATTATACATATAAAATATAATGCTTAACTGGGAATGTGGTTGAGTGAGGGGAGGATTTCCTATTTAATTAATTAATTAAATGAACATGGGATGTGATCAATATGCCTTTAAGAATCAATGTAATCATTAAGACGACTATAGTATTGTGATTTTCATGCCTTGAAAGGCGATTTTTTATTACTAAATGATGACCTTGAAAATAAATCAATTTTTAGTATTAAATGATGACCTCGAAAATAAGTTCAACCATCAATATCATAATCTAATTATGTCTTTGTGCAAATTCACAATTGAATTAATTGCAGTGTTCACTAGTACACTACTATATATCCGCAAGTTCAACCGTATTCCCTTATTATTATACATGTATATGAATATAACTAAACATATTATTGATACAATTGCATAGCATTTATATATATAAACGACAACAAATTGCATTTGCTATATATTCATCATTGTATAGGTTGCAACCAACTAAACATCAAATTATTCCCATCGTTTTCCGGATGTATGTATAGATACTTCGTAATCTAGTAAATAGTACCAATGAAGAAGCCTATTAAGTTTAGTAATATGATAGCATTCCTGTCTTGGAACATTGAAGGTGCAAACAACCTTAACAACATAGAGATAAGAAATACAATTAATAGTTATGATTTCATCACTTTACAAGAAACGTGGGCTACTGATGAGGCCTTAAGCCAATTAAAATTTCCAGGATATCATATGAAAAGTAGTCCAAGGTGTAAACATGCTAATACTGGCAGGGGATCTGGGGGTCTCCTTTTCCTCTACCCTGACAAATTTGAGCCACATATAGAGCTTATACCTACAACTAATTCATACACACTCTGGCTTAGAATAGATGGCCCTAACCTTGGCTGGACAAGAGACTTATATGTCTGCTCAGTTTATATTCCACCTCATGATTCTGACTACCTTGATACACAATTTATGGACCTTGAATGTGAAATTGCAGATTATTCAAATAAAGGAGACATTTTGCTATTAGGAGATTTTAACTCGAGGACTGGCTCACCAAACGGACCTTTACAAGACTTCATACAAAATGACTGTGATAGCTTCATACCCCTACCCGATACTTACAACATTGACAGTCACATAAACACAAGACAATCTCAAGACATACACAAAAACACTAATGGTACCAAGTTATTAGATATGTGCATTGGAACACAGCTGAGAATTCTGAACGGTAGAACACCGGGAGATTATTTAGGCAAATATACATGTCACACAAGACTGGGCTCAAGTCTAGTGGACTATTACATCTGTTCTGAAAACTTCATGCAGAATTTCATCTGCTTGAATGTCAAAACACCACATACAGCTTCTGTACACTGCCCTGTAGCAGGCCTCATTAAATGTCAATTTGTTGAACCAAGCAGACGGGAAATTCCTACTATACCACTCCCACAAAGACCTAAAATACACGAAGATAACAAGAAACAGTTTCTATTAGAACTCCTCGATCCGGTCTCGCTTAACAATATACAATCTTTTATGGACGATGATTTAATGTCGTCCCAAGATAGCATCAATTCAGCTACTAGTGAACTGGGAAATATTCTCTTAAATGCAGCCTTCAAAACAGTCCCCCCCACACGCAGAAAATCGACAAAAACGGGGCATAAACATCAACCAATTAACAATCCCACAATAACCAAACTTAAATCAGACCTTCACAATCTTGCTTATTTATTAACAAAATATCCCAGTGACCCACAGATACGAGGAAGATATTTTTCACTTAAATCAAAACTAAAGAAGACACAAAAAAAAGTTACAAGGGAACACAAACATGAACTATATAAACAACTCGAAAACCTGGAAAATAAGGACCCCAAGCATTTTTGGAAAATAATAGATGAAATTATAGATAAGAATAAAGATAAAGTAGATTTACCAAAAGATCTTGTTGAAGACATCCATAATCACTTCGTAACACTTAACACACAAGAACTATCGGACACTCAGAGTGATGAAGACATCTTACAGGAAATTAAACACCTAGAAGACCAACCTTTCATTTCAACAAATCTTGACACTCGCATAAACAAGGAAATTAAACATGCCATTCAGTTCAGTTCAGTTCACGTCACGGAATTCCCTCCTTTAAATAGGAGCACCTCCCTGAGGAGTAATGTCACAAGGTCAAAAGACACAATCACTACACCACTAAACAGACGCCAATCTTGTTGCTCTGAAATGGTTGAGTGCATAGCAGTATAGCCTTATAAGTCTTTCTTGTTTGTACAGACATGGACACAGGTTTGGACTGAGGGTGCTGGTTGGGTTCAGTAAAAAGGTTGCAAGTGCATCTTCGTTGTTCCAAACTGTTTGGGTTGTAATGCCACAGTCAAGGCATAAGTTAGTCTGCATCAGATCAAGATATTTTGCACGAATTTCTTGTAATATTCGGCACCTCGTCAGGAAGTGCACACGATCTTCCGGGTCTTCCTTACACAGTGGACAGGTGGGATTGATGGAATATTGGTTGAAGACGGATTTGCTAGCCTGAAGTGTATAACAGCCGGTTAAAAGGCGCAGGCGTATCGGTAGTGTCCGTATATCCCAGGGAGAGGTTGTTACTGAAGCGACTACTGGGTGTGGATTACCCAGTGGGCCAAGACCCCGGCACAAAAAGCGGAGAGATGGGTAAAGTGCTGCTTGAGTGGAGATAGCTTCAGTCCAGTATGTCGAAACTTGTTGTTTCACAAGCTTTTTCCAGGATACTTTGCTAGGTGTATGTTGTAATAGGTAATGGATGGACGGCAGATCGTATTTTGCTAGAATTCTGCGCGTGTCGGAAAACCAGCTCTTTTGTTCGAATCCCTTCATGACAACTTGTCTGGATGCAATGGTACAGAGCAGGGCCCCTGCATCTGCACAGATGTTCCTCACCATGGTAAGCTTTCGGGAATGAATCCTGGCCTCGATATTGAGGACTCCTAATAGCATATAGGGTGCAGGCTGCGCCACTCTATCTGGCAGACCCAGGAGTTGCTTCAATGTCTTCCTGTAGAAAGCCTCCAGGAGTTGTAGTTCTGTAATATTTATAGTGAGTACCTCCAGGCCGTGGAGGAGGACTGGTATGACGTAGATATCTAGCAGATGTGAAGATGCTACTGGAGTCAGACCATTTTTTCCATGTAGCCCAGAACCCATAAGAGCATACATTGCGCATCTAGCCTTTCTAATGTTTTGGTCCACTGTTAATTTGGCCGACGCCAAGGTGCTGTCTTTTAGGATGCCCAGGTGCACTGCAGAGTCAGGTTCTGGAACAGATTCCCCATGGAGTTGAAGCTGGTTGGTTCTCTGCTTTGCATCGGTAATTACAGCAGTTTTGAGAGGTTGTAGGTCGTAGAACTCACAGGCACTGTAGTTTTCAGCTATGTCGAGGAGACTCTGGAGCTCATCCTCACTGTTAGCAATTAGACTAACGTCATCAGCACAAGTCGGGGCAGAGCAGTTGGTGGTACCGATTGTAGCACCGATTTTGGTAGCATCTAATTGGTTCAGGAGATCGTTGATGTAGAGCTTGTACAGATCGGTAGACAGTATACCGCCTTGGCGAACGCCTTGTCTGAGGGGAATCGGGTCAGAGTGCTCGCCTTTCCATTTTATTTTGGTGTTGGCATTTCTATGAAGATCAGTGACAAGGAGCCACAGAGTTCCTTCGATTCCGGCGAGGAATAGTTTACGGGCTAAACTCGCATGATTCACTACGTCAAAGGCTGATTTTGCATCTAGCAGGGCGACAAATGAGTTAAGTCTCCTGGATTTTGATTCGAGGCAAGATTCTTGCAACAGGAGAGCACTGTACATTGGTGAGATTTTTCTTGTAAAGCCAAATTGGAGTGGGTGTTGATTTTTGAGAAGGACAGTTTGGATCTGACCCCTTAACAGAATCTCCAGGATTTTACACAACACAGGAGTGACTGTAATGCCACGGTAAGAAGATGCTTGGATCTTGTTTCCCTTCTTCTTGTATACAGGAGTCAAAAGGCCTTCTTTTAAGGTATCCGGGAGAGTCTTAAGTCGAAATAAGGCATTAATGATCATGGTCAGGATATGTGCTACCGAGGCTCCTCCCCCTTTTAGATGCTCTGCTGTAATTCCGTCTGTGTCAGGGGCTTTTCTAATGTGAAGACTCTCGATGGCTTCCCCTACTTGGCTCGTGGTGACATTGAGGGGAGTGGTACTACTTTGCATTCGACACAGGTCTTGGAGTATAATTTCATCGAACTCAACTTCAGCTCTTCGAGTTGGATGATAGTTACTGTTGGTTGAAGGGGTACCGACGCTTAGAAAGTGAGCATGCCACCCTTCCAGGATCTGGTCCATAGGGAAGGATATGTCCTTAACTTCCAGTGAGTCAATCATTGGGGAGTTTGAGCAGCCTTGTCTCCATACTAGTTTAAAGAATAACTTTTTATCGTTCTCTTCTGCATTCAGGAAGGTTTGCATATCAGAGTCTCGTTTTATGGCGGCTGCTTTACGTTGGGTTTGTCTAAGTTTGGCCTTGGCACTTCTTCGACAGCTGATGCAGGATGATTGGGATCTGATGGTCGATTTTGGGTTTTCCATTCCCTGTGGGCCTTTTTGTTCTCAACTACGGCTATGGCAATCTCCTCGTTCCAGATGCGAAATGGACGCTTGTTCCTCGAAAGTTGTATGGGCGAGGAGATACGAGCCGCGGAGTGTAATACATCACATAGTTTGGCATAAGCCCTGTGTACGTCCAGCATACTACACAAGCTGGTGACCGCGTCAACAAGAGCAGAGTTCACAGTTGTCTTATAGACGTCCAGGTCGACTTTTGCCCAATTTAACCTTGTCTTTGTAGATGGCAGTGATCCGAAATCTGGAATACTAGCTGTGGTGGCTAGGTTGACAGTAACAGAAACAGGGTAATGATCAGAGCTGTTGGTGTAAAGGTTTTCCCAGCGTTTGACATTGGATATTAAGGGGGATGTAGGACCCAGAGTGATGAAGTAGTCTATTGTGGAACTGTCTTTCCCGTTTGAGTGGATAAAAGTTGGTCCTCTTGTATGATACGTTAATCCGCGCTTCAGGGTGAAGTCTTGGAACTGTTTTTGACGCTTAGAAGGTTCGGTCACTGTCAGGTCGACGTTGAAGTCGCCAGCAAAGATGATATGATGAGAATTTCCATACCTCTGAATAATTTCGTGGAGTTGGTCGAGTACTTCAGCAAACTCCTGATCTGAAGCTGTGCCTTTTCTGCAAGGCATGTAGACAGAAAATATTACTAACGAGATGGGGGCTGTGTGGATCTCGACACCCTGTATTCTGCATCTACCATCAGCGAGCGGAGCGACGAGGTGGTTGATAGTTTTTCTCCAGAAGATAGCAACACCGCCATACCCCCTAGGCTTTTGAAGTGGAGGTATGGGGTCTAAGTCATCCACTGCTTTGGATTCGCATGTGAATTCTGGGTTAAGATCTTTTAAAGTTTGCAGTTGGAAATTAAAAAGCCAGTGTTCCTGGACGCATAGCACATCCATTCGCTTCAGTAGGTCGTGGATGCTAAGATGGTTGGTGGCTATGTTCTTGCAGTTGAAGGTTGCTATACGCAGGAGGGGGTTGTCTGTGAGACCATGGTTTTGGATGTTTGTCCTTTCTTCTATGTCCCTAGTAGGGGAACAGGGCCTTTGTCTAAAAAAGGACCGTCTCCGTGATGTGATAATGAATCTAGTGAAGAGGAGTTGATGGTGACATTACTGAAGTATGCGTCTTCTTCGTAGACTGAATTAGACTGGTAACTGGAGGCGACAGCCGGACCGAGATCTATTATCTTGGGGCGTTGAAACATTCTGGTACGTACAGCAGAAAGGAGTGGCTGGCTTGAGTGTGAATCTTCTTCAGAGTTACTATTACTTTGGTGCGTTAGCTGGACTGCATCGTGGGACTGGGCTCCCTTTCGCTGCACAACACGGGACCGGTTCGACCTAGATGATGGAGTATACACACGTGGAATTTTGTCAGTGGGGTTTTTATCTGTGGAATGACTTTGATGAGGAATTATACTCTCTGGGCGAGAGGCATATACTGGAGTACTCTGAGGAAAGGACCATCGTGGACGAGTGTTAGCGTAAGTCTGTTGACACGGGTGCGGGAACTGAGGAGGGTATCCGGGAAACAGAGGTGGCGGTGGAAACGTGGGTATAGGCATAGGTGGTGGAGCATGATGCACTTTCGACTCCAGGGCTGTCAACCGATTCCTGAGATCACTTATTTCCAGTGCCTGTATTCGCTGTTTCAGAATGTCAGTGTCTGTATTGGGATGGGGTCCAGGTATGGCAGTAGGCAAAACGTTTGGTGGCGTCAGATGACTTTGTGAGTTCACTTGGACAGGGTTTGGAGGGGTACGATCAGCCTCGAAAGAGGTTACTTTCATTCGTAAGAGTTTGTTGGACTTCTCTATATCATCTATCCGAGCTTCTAATTTAGCTATGTAGGTCTGCGCTGTTAGGAGATCACGCCGGACATCCTGTACTGTGGCTTCTCGTCGTTTGAGGTCTTCCTCTGCTTTCCGAAGTTTAGATTCTCTAGCTCTCAGAGTTTTTGCATCTGTATTCGCTTCTGATTGGGTTGAGGGCTGGCGATTAAAATTTACAGAACTCGTCTGGCTTGAGTGAGTAGTAGTGGACTGCACATTTGCGGATGGTAAGCATATAGAGAGACTACCTGGTCTGTTATTTGATAGCTGACCATCGAGGGTAGTAGGAGGTGGATGTCTCGGGACTGTAGTGTTACTGGTGGGGGCTTCGTTAGGGATAGACACGCTTGGTCGCATCCTAGCTTGGCTGGTGGGAGGATCAAAGGGACCGTTTCTGGTCGCCGAGGGGTTAAATGCACTTCTGCTGGTCTGTGGAACATTGTCGGCTATCTGCAGACACGAGGCACAGGTATAGCCATCGTTTAAGCAAGGGAGAGGTAGTACACAAGCAGTATGAAAGGTTGCAGTGCATGAGTCACATGTGATGCACGGCTGTTGAGATGTGGACTTGAAACACAATTGGCATGTATGTACTGGTTGAAGATGTACTCCACTTTCTTCATTTAATATGGCAGCCGCTAAGGTGTCAGTGTTGGTTAATACAGATGTGCAGTGAGTTTCAGCAAGATTAGTTGTGGTCGGTGGTAAGATGAATCTGTCTGTTCCATTCGTCTGAGATGTACTTGGAGGTACAAGGTGACCACTCGGGGGTACTGTAGTGACCGGTACATGTACAGTAGGGCTCGCTGGTACATTTTGATAAGAGCCTGATTGGGAGGCAACAGAGGACAGGATTGCACGGGCAACATCAGTACTTGCTACACTCACGCTCACATTAGAGCTGTGAGTGTCTTTATGATGTATACAGGTGTACAGTATAGAGTCATCAGATTCAATGTTGGAGATTTGGAGCTTGGATAAGCCAGCACAGTTATAATGTATCCAGTGACATCCTGCTTCACAGTATACAGAGCTAGTTTTACAGCTTCTCAGGCACTTTGTACATTTCGCACCAGAGTCGTTTGGCTTGGGGTTTTTACTATACGCTCCAGGTTTTCTGCTACCTTGTCTACGAGTAGCACTATTCAGCGTTGGTGGAGATCTTGATCTTGACTTAGCGACATTCTTCATCTTGGCAAGAGCAGACTGGAAGTACTCTTTGAGAATCTGATTACAGTCCGAGATATTAATATTTCCATTATTTACTTTGATTTGTTCCAAGAGTAGCAATAACTCCGGTAGGTCAACAGATATGAAGTGGTCCAGCCCTTTACCATTAACAAGGAGGGAGGATTTGGTGTGATAGAGGTTGAGGGAGTAATTGATACCTCGGTCTAGTTGAACTTTGTAGGTTATCTGTACCTCGATACCATGTTTGTCATGGTCTCTGGATGACAGGACGGTTCCATCAATCGGATGGCACGTGTATAATTTCTCTATACATTTCCTGAGGGCTACGTATACTGCTGGGTTTGCTTGAATAAAAACTCCCCCATAGGTGTCCTTGAATTGCAGTAAGTCACCTCTGTTTGCTGCTTCGATTTGTTTCTTACGTTCTGGATTTAGGGAATAGTCTTTTCGACCTTGTTTTTGAGGTCTCGGGTCTGAACTGTGTTGTCTTGTGACTTGGCGGGTGATATGAGCTGTAGGGACAGGGTGTCTTGCGACTTGACGAGTGATATGAGCTGTAGGGAAAGGTGATGCACCAGGATCTATATCCAGTGCATCCAAAACTTGTGCTCCTGACGCACCAGGATTGGTATCCAGTGCACAGGCAGCCATACCGGTATCCATGATGTGTATTAATTGTCAGTGTTGTATACATATAAAATTTTTGTAGCAAATCTGTAGCAGGCTGGTTATTTCATCGATAAATTTCTACTTCCTCAGATCTGAATAATTGCTTTGTTCTGATAGACAAATCTCTGTGTCAAGACTGTAGTATTTGCTTTACTGATAAGCACTGCATGCACGGGAGATAACAACTAGCCGGCAGGGTTAATATGACTTGATGTTGTCAACAGCTAAGAATTCGACGGCTTTGTCAGGTTGTTGTTGTTTTCAAAAAATTATAAAATTTCATAAAATCACTGCATGCACGGGAAAGAGTTTATACTTGGTTGAATCAGCATATATTAAAATCAGCAGGTATCAGAGTCAGCAGATATTAAAAGTTCGACTGTTGTTAGATCATGCAGAGATTCGTTAACGCATGCACGGAAAAGAGAGTTTATACTGGAGTGAATCAGCAGATATTAAAATCAGCAGGTATTAAAAGTTCGACAACTTAGCTGCAAGCTGCACTGTACTGTAGCCAAGATGTTCTCACGAGTTTCTTTGTAGGAGGAATTCTTTTTCTGCACGGGATGGCAAGAATTTCAGCACACAAGATGGCGTCCGAAGTAGGGCGAAGTGACGTGTAAAACAAAAAGTGCTAGACTACGCTAAAACAGCTATAAACATGGGCATGAATCAATATGACATAACAGGGGTTATTCTGAGTCACCCTACATCAAGCAACTACACTACAAATACATTATTAAAACATTCAGACTAGCTACAAAAGTTAAAACACGGAGCAAAGTTAAAACACGTCCACATGCGTCGGCATGAGTGTTAGTTTCCCATGCTACCTGTAGGCTGTACAAATAGAGAAGAGTTTGCTTTCAATTAATTTATTAATACATTAAATCGTGTTTGTTCATTTACCCATGATTATAAATGTCAAAAAAAGTACTTTTCTGTGTATGGAAGGAGTGTAGGCCTACTAGGATTTGGTTTCCACATCCACATCAAAAGAACAAAACCATAACTGAACAGAGACCAGGGCCTATTCATCCCCATCGCCTATGACCTACTAATCCAGGAACCCCACCGTGCCTGGAAGCCCACCTTGTTAATTAATCCACCTTATTAATTAATCTATCCATATCCACAGTTTAATCCTGTCCTATTATAAATTTCTCACCTAGTATAATACTATTGTTATCATCCTATTGACATTTACTCAAGGAACTGTATATATACTGATTATTTACTTATTGATGTCCCTGAAATATGCAGGAAAAACTAGAGCTAAGGGCGATAATCACCCATGCCACAAAATGTTTGAAGATAACAGTGAATATGAATATTTAAAGAAAAACTGGGAAAAAGACTCCGCCCCCTTCGGCTATACCGTAAATAACCTATTCCAAGAGCACGAAATACCCATCGCACACATCTGCGACACAGGCAAAATCATTAGACCACCCTGGGAATTAGAGTCGCCCCACGTGGACACAAGTATTCACGACTACCTCACAAAGAAGGACAACCCAGACTTTATAAGAGCCACCACCCTTAAATATATCAACCAAAACTGGAAAAATTACTTAAAAATCTATACAGACGGATCGAAAAATACAAGTAATAACACAGGATCAGCTTTTGTTATACCTGAGCTCAACATACAAAATGGTTTCAAACTACCAGACAATATGTCTGTATACACTAGCGAACTGATTGCTATAATTAAGGCTCTCGAATGGATCATCGAGCACAAACCAATCCGTGCGGTGATACTCAGTGACTCCCTTAGTGGACTCACATCAATCAAAAATTCTATATCTGACAGTAGACCTGATCTCATACACAAAATAGAATGTATATGTACACAAATACACAACGAGGGTATAGTATCTTAGCATGGGTCCCCGCGCATGTCAACATCAGAGCTAACGAAGCAGCCGACAAAACTGCCAAAGACAGTCTTGCTAAAACTACACACGATGTGCCAATAGGATTAGGATATAAAGAACTCAACACTATCATTAGACGCAAAATAGATAGCAAGTGGCAAAAGGAATGGAACGAAGAAGAACGTGAACGGTGGTTACATAAGATCCTTGATGGAGATAAAAGACAAGCCCAGGGACTCCAGTTAGACAATAAACGAGATGACCGCATAATCACCAGACTAAGACTAGGCAAAACCGGACTTAAATCACATCTGTCCATGCTTCTGAAAAACACCTCACCACTCTGTACCGCATGCAACAATGTAGAAGAAACAATAGAAAACGTGCTACTTGAATGCCCAATCCACAACCAACAACGTGTGGCACTTAGAAACGAATTAAAAAAATTCAACACTCCCTTAACATTACCAGCGTTATTAAACCCTAAGCCCCCCATTAGAAATCAGGTATTCAAGTCCTTGATAAATTTTATCAAAACTACTGGTTATTACTCCAGTATATAATATTACCGCCGTACATGCGCAGTCAGCATTTTTTTTTTTTTTTTTTTTTCCACATAATCAACTACTAGTACACCAAGTACTATGACACGATTTGATAGAGGCCAAATCATTCTTCTGACTTAAACAAATGGTATGGTTGCATCGGAGATACCTTGATATTGAGGGCCGTGTGCACCATAGCCATACAAAACATTATGGCCATAATAAACTATCTATACATAACATCCGGCCAAAATGTCACAGACACATTTAGAAATAAAATAGGCATGGCAACAACGGAGTTACCTTGATATTGAGGGCCGTCTGTTCCACTGTCCTACAAAACAAACGATGGCCAAATCTAATTGAATTCATGACAACATTAGCACGGCCAAATCGCATATAGCGAGCGGTATTCGGCATAAAATATAGGAAATGGTGATGGCGGAGTTACCTTGATATTGAGGGCCGTCTATCTCATTGTCCTACAAATTCCTTATGGCCATCAAACGATAATGCATACAGAAATAATACAGTGCCGTTTATTTGTGTATTCACCTAGTACTGAATCTATCGAAATGTTTAGTTATTTATTCATTTGTTTATCTATTTGCTGTCTTAATTATATATTGCTATTCATATTATGTGATTGACATTCGGGGCGTGCCTGTTGTTGGGAGGAAGATATATCAAATTATTGCATCGAAAAACAATAGAAAACAAGAATGACTACAAGCCGTCTATTTCATATGATACAGGCACACCGAAGACCACAGACGAGTTGGACAAGACCTGAAACAGAAGACGGATGACGATTACAAGAATACCTACAGCGCCTAGAGTGACAACGCCGCATAGCAAGAACACCCAGAATCAGAATACTCGACCCTAGACCACACCGGACATGCTACCACTTAGGTGTTACCGAACTGACACCTCAACACAGAATATGATCCTTTGACTTTCACGTAATATAGGACGTAGACCTGCCGTTCTGTACCCCACTACACACTCCAAGCAATTGTTACAGGCACAGATTTCTGGAAGGACCCACCCTGTTCCCAAGGGCGTCGTTAGGGAAGTCGTCTCGAAGAATCCTGAAAACGCCCTGGTTCTCCCAGTTTTTTCTGGACGGCTTTGTGCGTACTATGGGGTACCGAGACAAAGGAATCATCCACGCGATTATAACAAATATTTTCCAGTATAAAAACCAATAACAGACTTAACGACTTGTACATAGCGACTCTTCTCTACTAGTATTTATATTTCCTCATTGTTATTGTTATTCATTATTTAATTATTTATTTTAATATCTAGTGCTGCAAATTAACAAAGAAATGTACCGTGAAATTTAAATAAAACATTGAGTTGATGGGCCGCGAAATCCGTATGGGAAGCGGCCCTTAAACTACAATTTCAATCAATCATCGTAATAACATTTCTTTTTTTCTGCGACCCGTAAACATTTTTGGCCTACGTTCCTTCATTCATAAATCGGTTCCAGCAAAGATATGTTGGAAACGTGCTCTTGAAGCAAAGTGACATGAAAGGACCATAGTGCTAATAACTTGATTAAACATCGGTAGCCCCTTTCTCGTGTCGTTTAATGTCGAGAGGCTTTATTTAAATAATATTGGTATATATTGTTCGTATAAATGTAAATGGGAAAAGTGTGTAAAATAAATAAATCTCCATCGATATGGAGTTGTACACTTTCAAATTCGCATTCTTTCAAAATGAGGGAACGAACAGAACAGTGTTTGAAAAGAACCAACGAAGAAATAATTCATTCCCCCCCCCCCCCGACACTGAAGTTGATTTTTTCGTCCCTCAGGTCGTTATCACATACCTACAGTCGACACTAAATTGTGGATAAATTGAAATATTTAGCGACGCGTTTTGTCGTACAAGTTTTAAAATGTCCAAGTAGACACAAACATACATGTATATTCTCAATCTGGCACATATTTTGAAAAGCTACTTCTTTGAACGAACGTGTCCCTAGTATTTCCACAGAGTGGATGAGACTGCCATAACTACGCATTTTCTCTCCACATCGGAGAATATTTCCACTTTATTCGTCATTTTGTGAGATTACGACAATATCTCCGAGTATGCTCCATCATAAAAACCTTGGATAGGGTACACTTTCCTAGTTAAAACTCACATATACGGGTCTATTATTAAAAACATGTTCCTCCAGTGGGGATCTGATATGATGACCGAGCAAATACTTCTGAAACAAAGATTCAGGACACAAATATCTCCGGGAAACTCTATCAATATATGCTGCCTTTTTACATTGTCTGTCTCATTTGCCAAACTATCGTATCACAGGTGAAGTTGTCTCATAATAGGTAACGAGACGCGCTGGCACAACATCTACCATCGGTATTCGGCAATATTGGTGTAGCCACGGTCAATAAATTCTGAACTGGAGAATATGGAATCGTCACAGTTTCAACCTGAAAGAAACACAACTGTCATTCTAAATAGACACCATGTACATATGCTGTGGCCACTAGCGAGGTATTTTTATACGTGTACGAGGCGAAGTTGTCCGTGTCTGCATTCCAGATACATCGACTAGCAATTTCCATACCCTGGCCCTTTCTCTCCACGATAATCACATTACAGATGATTTTATAACGAGGGAAATTCAAATTTTTCACTTTTGCCTTGATGAGTCCTGACAAATCCATCGCTAAAGACTTGCAATGGTCGGGACTGTAGACGACTCTCGCCAACCGGGATTCCAACACGTCTTTTATGAGGTCCTCCACCATACCCGGTAAGAATCTGCCTCCGTCACGGGGCTCCATCCTGTATGTGTTCTCGAGACCAAACCTCCTCGGGGAGCTCCTTCGTCTTTGGGTAAACCGTTTCCATTGCCTTGTAGCGTGAACCACTTTGAACACAGACATATTTTTCTTGGTTCTTCCAGGACTGGAGTGACCATGGCTTGTTCCTTGTGAGTCTGTCACCGACACTCGAAGTAATCGTTTCGCCAAGGCTCCACTGTCCGAGTGCTTTGTCCCCTGCAATGAAAGCGTTAAGAACGTTACAGCTGCTTTTTATTTTTACCCCGAGGCTAGAAGTTGTCGTCATCGTGTACGACTGTCCGATTCCATTCACTCTAACACCATATATCAAGAAATAATATGGCTAGATAGACAAAATTTATATCACATTTGTGACTCAGATCAATATCCAGTCATCGTCGGCAAGATTTTCCGCCACAATAATTGAAAGAACTTTTTTCATACGACAGCTAGCAACAATTCCAAATATGCATGAAACGAAATTTTGTCCATTTGTTCTCAGTTGAGACTCACCACCATATCTCAAGAATGAATATGCATTGATCAAGAAAGTTCATAGGACACATGCTCATGGCCATGGAGATGAAGAGTATAATTGCATCTTGGTCACAGGGTCCAAGTAGGTCAATTTTGTCTGCAGTTGGTTGTTACAGTCTACAACTGGTTGTTGCAAGTATCGTACCACAATATTCTAAAGAACCGTCAGGAACTGATGCCAACTGACATACGAAATAGGTCTTTCGATTATTGACGCTAGAATTATTTTATGGACGAGGGCTGAAATAATCTCTATAGACGTAGACATGGAAATGATCGTCCCATATTTTACAAAGTCCCTGTGTCACAAGTACATTTGATTCTCGGTATAGTGCTGAAGTTGCGGGGCAAAGTTTTGTCCAAACTGTGGCAAGTTAGGCCTAGACCATTGGTCATTGAGTGATTGAGTTAACGTACATCTGTCCCTCGATATGTTCCTGTATACAAACAGTCTGTCTATGTCATGGCTCGGCTGCAATGCATGTCATATTGATTATTTTGCTCACCAATTCCAGCATTTTTGAGATGAAGAATTGGAACACAGCTGTATGTACATACACCCGGTGAGGGGTTATCATCGCATTGTGCGGTTCATGTTACGTTTTGGGGCACTATTTGCCATTCGTTGATTTATAGCTCTCCAACTGCAATGATCAGGTCATATATATTACATTGTATTACGCATATATAAAGTATTAATACAGTCTTCGCCAAAATGGTTGGTGTATCATGAACATTTTAAAACTTGGACACATAACGGTATTTCATGGAAGTTAGATTGATTCTATGTATATTTCGTGTGTCTCTAAAGGATTTCTGACTTCGACAGTCTACCTGTAGTGTTCTAAAAAGTATGTTCCATCACTAATCTAAGCAAAATCCAGCGAAGTTCTGGCCAATTGTTTTCTTTTCAATATTCAAGGAAAGTCTATGTTCATATTAATGAATGTTCCTCAGTAAGCTGCGTTTTCACGCCGTAAATCACTTGTTGACGTCAGCAGGCCTGCTAGCCTACTAACCGGACTATTGTCACGTTATTCAATAAATCTCACTTCTGACTGTTTCTGTCTCATAGGTTGAACATCCTTGTTTGCTACTACATTACCCAGTTTCCCAAAACAGTGTTCGTTGCGTTTCAAATCTTGTCGTTTAGAAGCCTACTTCCTGGTGAAAAAGGGTGTATTCTCAAGCAAGATTGGTGAAGAAGCACACTACCACCAAGCGTCATCACTAATGACGTTCTGTCGGAATTAAACAGAGATTTGAGTGGTTTGATTCTGTGGATGATGGCGTGCTCAGGTTTCTTTGAGCTCCACAAAACCATGTAACAGTTTTGTCGGATGGTGACCATTCGAGGCAGAGAGGCAACATGAAGATTACAGTGATTAATTATCATAATGAGTGAACAATTTTTTTTTTAATCGTCACTTTATCAAAAGAAATGTGCGCTCGATTCACAAAGACTGCGACTCAAGGCTCAACTAAATAAGTGATCCTTTGGAAATTAACCTATATAGAGAAGAACTTTCCCAGAATCAATCTAATTCACCAGAAACGTTTTCATCCGTCAAAGTTTGAAAGTTTTCCTCATGCACCATCCATTTTGCGGAGACTGTACTGAGTGACTTTTCCATATGGAGAACTGGCCAATCTGTTTTCTTTGTTTGTAGGAGTAGTGAGTAGTAGGGATTTAACGTCGTTTCAGCCTTGTTTCAGTCATATCACGATGGCACCTACATGTGCCAGAACACGAGAGTGCTCACAGTTCCTATTACCCTGGACACTTATCAGCTCAGCAGTACAGCACTCGATCATCCATCCAAGTACTGACCGAGCTTAACGTTGCTTAACTCCGGTGAGCTGACGAGAACCGGTGTGCCCAACGCAAAACCGTACTGTTACTTTTGTGAAGCCACAAATTCTTCTGTTCTGCACAAAATGATATTGTTTGATAGAGAGAATGTACACAAATATTATACTCTAAAAGCATTACAGTCGAAAGTGACGTACAATTTTGGCATTTCAATTTCCACACACGTTTCAGTAGATGCTTTTTGGTAAAAAAAAAAGACAAAAGGCCCGTTTCAAACGTATGTCGACGCTGTTTTACGTCACTTTCGACTGTAAGATTTTACAGTATACAACTTTGATATTTTGTCTGTTAAATGCACCAATAATATGGTGGTGAGAAACAATGCCGGTGTGATGGAATGTCCTGGCGATTAGTATCTCTTTTCATATCCTTTTCTATCGCAAGTCAGGACGGACATTTGTCCTCAAAGTGGAGAAAAGTGTCCTAGCTGGGTTAGAAGATAGGGGTCGGACATTCTTAACCACCGGACATTCGTAGCCTCCATACCGGCGTACTGACAAGAAGTCATCTGACCCGCAGACAAATGTACTGACTGCATATTTCTGAAAACACCACAAGAACCTAAAGTGACCCCTGTGATGATTATAGTATCTCAGTCACGCTTTTATTGTCCAAGTAGACATCTTGGATGACATTACCGCACGGCCACCAGCACTGGCTTGGGCGGTATTAGATACGTATTTTAGAGTGCTGATGTAATAGCCCTATCAAGTCATCTGATGGAAAATGATGAATTACCTGACTGCAAAAAGTATTTATAGAATGTAATAAATACACGTGAAGCCCGACGCCGACGAAGCGATACATTCTCCATCATTTTTACAAGTCACAAAACTACAATCATGATGATTTGTACAGAAGGCAAGCCTCGAGGACGAAACGCCCACCAGCGGAATCTCACCATGTACAGGCAACAATCAAACGCAACATCAAAAGGGTCGCACTGACAGGAAGTCATATTGACCCACAGACAAATATACTGACTGCACATTTCTTAAAACACCACGAGAAATAAAAGTGATCCCTGTGATGATTTGTATCCCACCACTCTTTTGTTAGAGACAATGCCTTCTGTGAAAAATTGAAGAAATTATTTTTGGTTCACACACGTAACGCCACACCTTCTTGGTACTGTACTAAAGTTTTTTTCAGTAATACAACAAGCAGAATATTATTGTTAACTTTGACGGAATTGTTTCGTAAATCCTTCTTCCCACAGTAAAGTGCAGCTTGAAACAACCACCCGGCTGACAGCAAAATCTATGGCGTTACGTTTCATAACTTGTGCCTAATTCCGCTTAACCCGGGGCTAGGGGCCGTATGGACCTATGCACTTCAAGGTCCTCATGGTGTTCACATGAACAGTTACAATCAAAGCATGACTGAGATACATCATTCTCTAGATAACGACTTTACAACGGAAATCATATGCATTAAGAATATCGATCAGCGATACAGATTTTACATTTTTGGAACAGGATATCTTGCAGGTATCAAGGAAAACTGTTGACCACTTCACTCTTGCAGGAAACTATAGTATTTTTCTTATAATTAGTCGCGGGTTTGAGGGCTTCTGTAAAATCAGCCGTATGGTTAAAATCAATTTCCTTTTTTAAAACGTATATAACAAAGTTATATCTATAGAATGTCATACCACTCTCCGTGATAACTGCTACAAAACTTGAGTTTTAGAGCTTTTTTGTACTACCCGGGTTAAATGCCATAAGGGTTGTTCACGTGAATCTTCACCAATACATGGTATGTCGTCATAATCTATTCCTTTTTCTCTGGCCAAAGGGCAATAGGCGGGGCGAGATGTCATTAAAGGGTTGCTCTGTTTGTCGTTTGGTTATGAAGACATGAGATTAAACTATTGTCGTTGACAAAGAACGAAAGATTCGAGAATACGGGTGGACCAGTACAGCCGCTATGTTATGCAAATGTCCTCGACACCTCAAAGATTTGGACGCCTCTCAGACACAGCATAACCGTATCACTTCAATAGTATGGTGATCTAGTTGGACCAAAAGTGTGCCCCGCATTACCTCATCAAATGCGTGAGCGACAACGCAAAGGGTGACGTCGTCTTCCAAAACACGATGTCGCCCTTTCGCGTCGCGTGTCGCCTTTGACAATGTTGAGTGATAGGACGACGACGTCGCTTTCATACACCAGGACGTCGTGTTATTTGTACCTATCAATAGTTCAATTTGTAGGCAGAATTTCAATCAGTGCTCTTCGATGCATCGTAGGTTTACAAATGTAATTAACGAGAGAGCAATCAAATTCAACTATACACTTAGAATACCGTTGATGATGTCCGACTCTAATCGACTGGATCAATTATGGGATATTTGCTATAAAAATGTAAATATAGGTCATACGGCCATCCATAGATTACACCGTCATTGAAATAAAGATCGTGTGAAGTTGTCATTTTAATTCATGCAGTCACTCATGGAGGCATTGCCCCTGTCCTTGTGAAGGTAACATCGATTGAGGACACTTTCCCATATATAGAACTGAATAGCTCACCCCGCCTATTGCCCTTTGGCCAGAGAAAAAGGAATAGATTATGACGACATACCATGTATTGATGAAGATTCACGTGAACAACCCTTATGGCATTTAACCCGGGTAGTACAAAAAAGCTCTAAAACTCAAGTTTTGTAGCAGTTATCACGGAGAGTGGTATGACATTCTATAGATATAACTTTGTTATATACGTTTTAAAAAAGGAAATTGATTTTAACCATACGGCTGATTTTACAGAAGCCCTCAAACCCGCGACTAATTATATGATTATGTATACTATGATTGATGTTGTTGTTGTATTTTGAATTTGGCGCTAATTCTGTTATATGATATATGTTATATAGTTTATGGATTATGGACGCGGAAATTCTTTAGTGGGCGACGGCTGATATTGAATGAGGGGTTTGATGCTTGTATTTTAAGCTACCTCCTTAGTTGTATAAGTAAGATATTATAACACATAAAACATGTCACATTTGTTCGTTAGGTCACGAGGCCCCACGCTCACACACAAAACACCATTAGTCATTAGTATACACTACTCTATGTGTTTGGATATTTTGTCCGACCACATATTAGACATTCTCTCGTGAACGAAATATACAAAAATATTTGAAACTGTTTTCGCATACATCAACGCTATTGGGAGTTTTAAAGGGGGTATTGAATAGATAGGTTCAAACAATTTCAGTTTCCTCTTAATCGTTGTGGTTTAGTTGTTCTCGTGTTTGCGAACAGATGAAAACTTGTACATGTACTAGTTAAGACAATCTGTTAAATTCTGTCTCGTCATTGTTAACGTTTATATATCTGGTGTGGAGGGGACCACCATTGTAGCCTATTGGCTGTGTAGGAATTCTCCAAAATAAGTACAGTATTACACTGTATTATTATCGTAAACTCTTTGCTCTGGCAATAGTGGCAAACGATTGAGTCGTCATTATGTCTCATAGTCAGTCAGATACTTCAATTCACGATTTACATCAACAAGTACCTCAAAACGCCACTGACCTTGTTTTCTTTTAAACGAGAAACTCATTTATATGGTGCACACTAGTAACAAATGCGGATTACAGATTAATACAACTGCTTAGTTTATTAACTGGCGACGACCAGTTGTAGATTCTAGAAGTAGTTTTATTCCGAATAAACCGAACCATAACGGCACCGCCTGCTCCAATTTTCTCCACCAGTAGCTATATATGTGTTTAGAAGGGGATGCAATCACTGTCGTGTCTCTGGATGGCGTGTTCAAGTCAAAATGATGGAGATCGACAGACATGCTGGTTGTAAGTTCGGGTTGGATGACATCTTCTTACTTTGTTAATTAACGACGTTCCACTGCGACCAAATTTATTCGTTGAGTTTTGTCATTCGTTATAAAACTTTGCTAGAAATTACAGTGGAACGTCGTTCGGTAATAAACTAAGAATAGGCATTTGCCACTTTTTTTTCTTTTTTTTCCATATTTTGTACCTACCTTGGTTTTACTGTCCCCCATCGTTTTACAAGGTTCTCACTCTATACTGTTCTGTTGTACGTCGCCAGTTAAACTAGTTGATATACCATGGACACAAATATATACAAACTTCTGTGTTGAAGGCATAAGCATGTGTCAAAACAAAAATCACCATATTTTTTTACTTTATTTTCCCCTTGATTCATTGAACTTTTCAACTTTAATACTGTCGCATTAATACCGACTAACCATTGACGAGATGAAGGTTTATGTAAATTATGTAGGACTGATCTAGAATTTAATTAAGACCCACAGGAACATATCACACTTAGTCTGTGTGTTTGTGTCGGCGGTTATTGCGTTTAGAGTGACAGGTACTTTCTGTTAACGCTAAACCCAACAAAGACGTGTATACGCTCGCACAAATGGTACGGTCATTCTGCCCGGAGTATAATACCAGTTTAAACGAAACCGTAATTGATACCGATCGTTCTCAAAATGATAGTCCCCTTATTAGCTGAACTGCATATACAATTGCACATTGGTCGCACTCGTATCTGGAGCGTATCCAAGTGGCCATGGTTCCAATCTCGGACAATCTATTCACCCAATGTTTTCACAGAAAGGACGAAAAAGCAGATCCATTGTTGTTCCTGCTTAATCGAATGTATACATATTTCTTTTGGGGCATATTCAATACAGTTTAGAGTACGGTAAGTGATACGTCCATTCGTGTATTCCAGACAGGTAAACGAACTTCCGTCCAGGAACTGAGTCCTACAATCGCAGGTTAATGGCCTATATAGACATTCGCAAATCCATGATTAGACGACCTGTCGTCGTCATGAATGCGTTAGATACAACAATCACAAGTCCATCTACTTTTTGTGTCGAAAAGTCGAGCACACTGAGATTTCATGTATGCGTGAGATAAAACAATGGATAAACTAACTTGGTTGATCTAATTGCAAGTGAGCCTGGTTTCCTGTAAGTGAGAAGCGATCAACAGTTTTCAATGACATCAGCAAGATATCGAGGTCGATTTCTAGAGTATAACCTATCTCAGTCATACGGGAACCGATCACGAAACTATCGGAATAAAGATATGCATAAAACAATAATAGATAACATATACCTGTCAAGTTAGAACGGTCAACAGTTTCCAATACTTTCGGCAATAAATGGGATTACCGACTTAAAAACATTATCATTAACCAGCTCAATAAGAGAAATTGAAAGTCGTTTCCAAGTGATGTAATCCTGTCACTGCGATCATCCGAAAATGATAATGTTGTGCGAAGACACGGAATATGGTCCATTTGTGATATTAATCCTCCGGATATTGCAAAACTTGTCCCTCTCTCGTTGGAAGTTATGAAAACCCTCTCGCACTGATGGAAAGACAGCGATCTCAGAGATCAGGCGAGGACAGGAGTCTCACACATTTATTATCCAGCTTGATAGCTGCCAAAATATAACAGCTGTCATTGACTCTTACATGTAATTAAGAAATTCAACCGATTAATGAGCGATTCTGTATCTGTTTAACAACTTAATATGAAAATGGTCCACATATATGGATTTTCTACCTTTTCGACAATAGCCACGAGAGGTCGTTTCCGTGAAGGTATCAACATCCTACCCCATACAGAGACATGTACGTGATTGATCACTATAGCAAGCTAGTTACCTTCAATGATGCCAAAAATACGAATCCTTTTCCCATCTGCATATCATTAACCCTTTATCATATGCAAATGCGAAATTGCGAATCGTTTTCACGAAATTGCGAATGGTGCGTTCCTGTTAACAGTTTGAGATGTGTTTGTATGCCCCATAAACAGAGAAGTGAGATGAAAACCTACTGAAGAATATCTTGCAATTTGACTTCTGCAAAAAGACCCTTTCAACGAAGACTTCTGATCGAATGGCCTTGAAACAGTATTTTTGAAATATTTCCCACAAGCTCAGGTGAATGCAAATTACTATATGCAGGATATGTGTGTTCTACGATGAAATGTTCTCATTCAAATTGATGATGGTCTACAATTTAAAATAACGATTGGCTAATTATGGTAGAACGGTATATTGTGATATCGCATGTTGAAATTTACCTCTTTGTGTTCTTTGGATCCTGTGGATGGCGCCTGGACCTTGGCGGCAGGTTTGAAGTTGGGGTGAACTTTATCGTGCTGTTTTAACGCCTCCAGTGTGAGTTTCTCGTTTGCAGCCGTTGTTGACATATTGAAACCGTTACTCTCTTGACTTTTTCAACTGTAAAGAGATACTAAACGTGTAAATACATATATCGAGAGACCAGTGGGTAGGCCAAGCTACATTGATTGCGATCATTACACTTACCGGTACTCAGGCTCACGATAAACCAGGTATATCCTCCGATGAGTAGATCATGGATAATTATCGAATAAACAGCAACCTCATTAAATTACATGGATGTACATCTTTATAGGCTGATCTACATCCCGAGTCTGTCCCTCTTACTTACCACGATCGGGGGATTATGTGGAACACGAAGAACAATTTATGTTTATGTAACCTGACCTCATGACTGTTTACGGTTCCAATTTGCCATTACCATAGAGCGTGAAATTGAATTGTTCTTGCCTGTGATATTCTATAGGAATAGATCAGCATGTTCAAGGTTAATCTACTATTGGGATCCCATTACAAAGTGCACATGCTTAGTCTAGCGTTGCATTTAACCGAATTAAATGACCCAATTATTATGTCTCAGGATTTATATCGCTCGAGACTGGACACTGGCCAAAACAATGTTCTTATATCTTGAATACAGTTCCTCGACCGCTGGTAGTTTAGGCATCTACAGGTGACATGGGTTAATTGAGAAATCACTGCGACTAGAGACGGCGCATATTGGCCTATAGGTAACCCGCAAAAATAACAGGCACAAACACGTGCCTGACATATATATTGTGACTATTAAAATTGATGCAGAAAACGTAGATAATAGAATACCTGTTAGTGATAATGAGATAATATCCTATGCGATCTAGCTGGCATCACTAAAAACATTCATGAACACCTTTATTAATGGTGCATGAGGTATGGACACCACGATGATTGGTGCATTGTAACAAGGTCGTAACCAGTCTGATTAAAAACTGACGCAGAAACCGATTCTCTAAATGGATCTGATCTCCTTCCTATGTCAAGGCCGTTAAGTGAAAATAATTCTTACCTCATCTTTGACCAATCAACGCAACATACGAGGGTGCATACTTCATGTAAGTATCACGAGACAATGCATACAACAACCGATTACCCTGCTGCATTATGCAAAACTAGTCAGTGGGGCGGTCATGTATTTCGCTGCAGCTATTCCCAGTTCTCAGTTTCCCATGACTAGGTCATATAACCCGGTGAGTTGGATGCGCTAGAAGACATCTGTCCCATGATATCATGTCATGCCATCTCGTATGGGTCGATACTTTATGTAGGAACTATTGTCTGGGTCTTTGTGTCGCTGAAAAGGCACAGGTCTAGACACATTGTTGTCCCCAGACTCGGTTATTGTATGCATTGTCTCGTGATTCTTACATGAAGTATGAACCAGGGTAAGGGTAAGCACTCCGAAGAATGACAAGCAATTCATTGTGACTCAATATTTCGGTTTATTTCTTCAAACCATCGTCAGAATTACTTTTACAGAGAAACATAACGGTATATATACAGGATTGTGATGGATAATTATCTGTGATTGAAAATTTGCTTTTTATTCATCCCAACAATATTCGGATTAAGTTGTGTAGGAATGAGCTATACGGTTCCGGCGTCAGTCAAAAGTGATATAAACAATACGACGTGGGGACATTTTGCGCTGTGGATTGATCCGATTCAACTTGACCCGATTCTTCTCTCTGAAATTTGAATAAATATCATCGGCATTCTCCGTCGTACTATATTTACCAGACTCGGAAATTACCGGGATCTCTTCGATATTTCGTTCAGAATAGTCTCGAGCAAGGAAGAGGGTCAGACCCACTTACACCGAGTGGATCTGTTTTTAATCAGTTTGGGTCGCTACAGTTCTGGCGAATTAGATTGATTCTTAAGCAATCAGGTCGACGGTTCGTGAAACTTCCATCGATTTTCTGTTTTCTTGAGATTTCGTCAATGATCAACTTGGATTGCAATTCGAACAGTGCAAATACTTGGGAACATCAGTGCGAATGATAAGCGATATAAAACATGAGGCGCCAGAGGTGCTACAACCCCTCAGTCCCTAAAGCCCCGGTCACACTGTCAAGAATTGGGTAAGCGAATCACCGCGAACTGGAAAGTCGTGATCATTCCTGGCAATTCGTACAGGCATCTTTCGGGATTCGTCGCAGATCGTGACCGTTCTTGCCTATTCTCGGTGGGAGTACGACAGTTTTGAAATGTTCAAAACATTCGCCGGCCAACTACGATTAAATGGTAAACGTATGGCATTCTTGGCACCATCCTACTGCTTTTTTGCATGCATTCTCCTCCTATCGTGTATATTCGTGGGTAGTCGTAGTAGTTCTTTCGGTCACAAATCAGCAAGAATGCCGTACGCATTGTACGATTGTTGGACGCATTCTACGCTTCTTGTACGATCATACTACGGTACTCACATCGTACTGCATTCGTACTCACATCGTACTGCATACGTACTTATTCATAGCAGATTATCGAGCATTCGTAGTGGGTTCGCGGTCACCCGTGTTGGTTTATACTTGGTGTAAGAACGCACAAGACAAAGCCTACAATAGCCTGTCTGAGCTCAACAATGCGTCTAGACGTGACCCTTTTCAGCTGCACAAAAGCCTCAACAAAAGCCTCAACAATGCGTTCTTACACCAAGTATCGACCGTCGTGTTGATGCGTAGGGCGTTCTTCATTGAATCGTACCGCATGCGTACTCATTCTTGATGATTCTTGTGAAATGCTTATGGCTGTCGTACAAGGAACCTGCTGCATGCGTAAGGGATTCGTAGAACAGTTTCAAAGAGGCCCTCTACAGGCAAATTGACACGAATGGACAAGATTAAAATATTCGTGGTCATTTGCCAGCATTCTCCACCCAATTCTTGACAGTGTGACTGGGGCTTTAACAGTCCAAACCAAGATGTTTTAATGTGTGTAGGAGTTTGGATGCATAGTATAGAGTTATCGCATGCAAATGAAAACCAAAGCTACATCTCATGGCATAGTATCAGCATACCAAATTTGACAAGAATCCGACAAGAAATCCTCAGGTTATTGCCCGGAAACCAAATTTAGATTTTACGACCAGGTGGCATGACATGTAGGCGCTAGTGGACGACACGCAATCCCAAGCGATCTCATGGCATGGTATCTGCATACCAAATTTGAGAAGAATGCGATGAGTGATTATCGAGTTATTATCCGGATACCAAATTTAGATTTTGCCTTCAGGTGGTGCCACTTGTAAGCGCTGGTGGGCGAAACAATCGAAAGGGACATCTCATGGCATGGTATATAAATATCAAATTTGTAAAAAAAATCTGATGACCGTTCCCCAATTATCGCCTGGAAATGAATTTCGGAGTTTTCCACCAGGTGGCACCACCTCTAGGCGCAAGTGGGCGAAACGTAATCCAAAGCGACACCTTATGTCATGGAATATACATACCAAATTTGAAAAGAATTTGATGACAGGTTCTCAAGTAATTGCCCGGAAATGCCTATAGGATTTTACCACCAGGTGGGGCCGCCTGTTGAGGAAAGTGGTCGAAATGCAATCCCAGGGGACACCTCAACATATGGTATATGCATACCAAATATCAGAAGAATCCGATGAGCGATTCTTATATGTTATTGCCCATAAACATATTTCAGACGGGCAGATGAACAAACGGACGGATGGGGTGACAACAATACCCCTGAGGGGTAAAAAATTATCGATGGCATTGTGTTTAAATTTAAACATGTATGAAACCATATTGCAGACGTTTGATGCTTCTGCTTTAAGACGTCACTGGAACGCCATGGTATGCTTATTATAATGTTTGTTGCGAACGAATCGGACTATGGTTCTATTTTCAGATTCAGATTCCAATTGCTTCAAGTATATGGTCTGAGCACCCTCTTTAACATAACTACATAGCCAGCAGGCTGCTCGGAAACGTGTTCGTTGTGGGCAGGGATCAGAGAAGTTTTGACAATGGGATGTGACTTTTATCACCAACATGTCTCGCTAACAAGCTAACTATGCCACAGGCAAGACTGAAAAGTACAGACGTGTAAAGAAGCCAAACTGAACCTGATGACAGATGGTAGGTGGTTTCATGATGTTGTTGTCGATCTCAGACCTTAGTTCCAATGTGAGGTATGATGATTTCATCTCGGTGCCGTGTGTGATGAAAGTATAAAGTCAACTGTATACACGGACGAGAGTTGCCGATACAATTGATTGATTCATTGTATCGATAGTAATACATATCTATGGATGATCTGCTACTATCTCTCAACAATATGCCACTGGCGCGCGTTTCAGAAATGCATCCAGGGAGAACTTCATGTTGTTGCATTCGGGCAGCGTTTGTGTACAAGTGCGCAAGTTAAACAATCATGTTCATCGGAGTTGCATGATGTTGGTGGATTTCCTTTAAATCCATTATCTTAAAACCCTACTGCGTCTTAAGACCTTTGAAGCATTTTTGTTTCTGGAAAACCCCGTTTTGTTCGCTAAAACCTTGCGAGAAGCATGAAGTTTTACTTCGAAGATACCCAGCGTACCAACGAGCATAAAAAACAATACGAAAGCATCACCAACAGTTTTCCGAAAATATCGCTTTCAAGCACATTGACGTTCTCGGAAATTTTCGTAGATTAATGACAGGCCATCTCCAATCTTATACTATTCCAACTGCAATTCCACTGCAGGTAGATTGCCGACTAAACTCCATGAAAAGAGCAAATCTTTCGAGGATTCACGACCCTTCGAATGAAACACTCAAGTTTCGAATAGTTTAACAATAGTGTATATCCCAGCTTTAACGCGACTCAAACTGACAGGGACTCATCAGCCTATCTAATACCGCTTATGCCGGTGCTAGGGGCCGTGTGGTCATATCATCTAAGTTGCCACATGAACAGGTACAATAAAAGCGTACCTGAGATACAACACATATCACGAATCGTACTTTAGAATAGGTTAACCAGAACACTATTCTGTGAAGTCATGTGACGCAGTCAGTATGTCGGCACCTCTTCCCACTTCCCTAATATATGTGTTGTAATTTGTACGTCTTTGGTATTTTATAACACATTCATTGTGTGCATATCTGCATCCATGTAATAACGGCTTCAAATATTACGAGAAATAAACTTTAATTTTCTGCCTGTTTGGAAATGGTGCAACGTAAACGGTCGTTCTTTAAATTATTGAGGCGGAAATTCTTCTGCGGACGACGGCTGAATACTGAATGTCAGACCTGACGCCTAGAATCACCCAATAAATCTCCTGACATTATCATCATGAATAACCTGGACATAAACAAAGAATGTTGTGTACCACGTCCATCATCGACAACAGGTGACGGACGTGTACAAATCCCTACAGTCAGCAGTTTAATTTGTTTTTGACGAGTACAATTTACATTGGTAGAAATATTTTGGCGAAGCTGGTATTAACCACAAACTGTCTCAATGAATAAAAAATAAGAGATTATAACTGAACTGATATAGACAGACGTTCGAAGTCAAAGAAGCCGAGCAGTTTGCGCGGGTCGTTTGTAAATAGCGAGCCGACTTTCCGGATCATGAGATGACAGATAAATAGTAAGAAAGAGTTGTCTGTTATCGTCGCCTAACCTCTCGTGGTCTGTGTTCCAATGGAAACATAAGAAATGACATGAGAACAAACAGATTGATATTCTATAACAATAGGCCTCACATCCGACATTCGGTAGTCCACAAAGAAGAATATTTAGTGGTAAGATTTTTTTTACTTAGTTTACCTATTAAAAAAAATATCGGTAGCCACCTCACGAATTTTACTCATCACGTGATGTATTTAACATCGGTTGAGAGTTAACTTCCTAATTGTCTACAATGGCGTTGAAAGCTGGTCCCTTGGTTGGTATTTATCATATATGGAGCGTTCTAATGTTATTCACCTTTTATAAGCCAATAATGGCAGTTGATGTCTGTGATAAAAAATATTTTCAAGAGAAGTATTTCTCCAGGAAAATAAACCAACAGAGCGTTTTCCGACGCAAAAAAGCGTTTAATGATAAGCCACGCTGTAAAATGTACTTTCTCAGTCTAGTCTCCTTTTGTACGGTAATTTATTATCCAACTATCATATTTTGGAGAAATATAATTGAACTTTTCATCTGTATGAAGAGCACTGCCTTGAACAACCATAAGGAACACACACACTATAGTTCTTGGAAGAGAGAAGAGGTTATATTTTACCTAACAACACATCAAGGTGTTTGCATGAACTGATTGGAGAGGTTTTCCTAACTTAAAACTTGTATACAAATATGGCTATAACCTTTGATGAAACATGGCAAAATATTGGAAAAAAAGTCTGTTCCTCAGAACTATGCACTTACAGGTCACAAACCTCTATTGAAGTTTTTGGGTCAGGATTTGACTTCCGGCGAACATTGATTGGCCATTTTATAACCTGCCTGGGCCAAAAATGGTCTGTGACGTATTTTAAAATGTTTCTATAATATTTGACTTTCAAATATATCAAAACCACCTTTTCAAATTTTAATCGGAAAAAAATCTGGGCCAGTTTGATTGGCACCTCCGAAATTTGCCGTAATGGTGTCGGGCTGGATGACCCTATTTCTGGCGGTCTTATCTCGAAAAAATGGTGGGAATGTATGCTGAATTTTCTATATGTTTGAGCAGAAAGGCCAGGCTACCTGGTGTGATGGGTCATTTGTGGCGGCGAATATTAGGGAATATAGTTTTCTCAAGATGTGCTCGGCCAATTTACTACATATTAAGTAAGGAATATTTAGTGGTTTGTGACCTTACACATGTGTTGTCGTGGTTCTCTTAGTGTTAAATCACAATCATAGTATCACTACGTTTTATATACGAGCAATATCACTACCCCTATCTCGATCTCCCCACCCCACTCCACCCATACAACACATGCAGATATCACTATATTCGTGATCAGACGGATCGAGTTATTCAGACGTCCGTGACTGGAAACCGTGATATAGTCTACTACAAGATTTTTGTACTTTAAGATTTTCTGTTCGAAGATACACCTTAGAGGATAGAGCTATAAAGAGGCTGAAATCCTATGAGCAAGGAACTTGGAAGTACGGGTTAATAAATAGCTTCCTTTTGAACATTTCGTAAGTTTTTGGCATTAATTTGAATCCAAGCTCCACTTTTCCCTCTCAACATTTGGATTACATCAGAAGTCAATAAACTATCCTTGTGCCGTTATGTGAAATTATTCAAACACTGCAGCTAATTATGGTCGTTTATTGTGTGACTATGTCTGTGTTAACTATGCAATATACACCTATATCTGTCTTGTAACGTTGTTCAACCAATTATTTAACAGTCAATGGATGTTAAAAGAACCCCAAATAATCTTTATATGGGCCCCAGGCCAAAATAAGGAATAAATCAACATATGGTCAGCCGTCATATTGACTGTATAAGACTGAGCCGTAACACTAGATTAATTCTTGAATAAGCTCGACATGTATAGATATACAAACCTGTGGACCGATCCGGGTTCTGTTTCAGGAATAACATAAACAGTCAGACATAATTCAATGTCAAAGATTTCTTCGAGCAACATACATGCACTGTCTAAATGCTTTCAAAGGAACGAGTTTCTATAAATTGTTTTTGTTAATATTAGCGTAAAACACGTCCTTCGAACGGAGAAGAAAGCACATTTGAGCATGCGCACTGCAGAATGTCAGCGTACAAGATTCCTAAATTCCTTGATTCCTGAACAGCTTCATCTCCAGCCATCAGTGATACAGATTAACCTGGTCACACAATTAAGGTTTCTTTGCTTTCATTGCATCTAGGTTCTCGGTTTGCCGAGCCATGTTATCAACGACAATAGTTGGAATCGGCATGATCAACGAATACACGAAATTCGCAGATTGTATTTTTTTCTTCAAAATTAGACATGCAACCTTTTCACTTATCGATAATATTTCGCATTACCGTTTTCCATATATCCCAGCTTACACTGCCGAGTACATGGAATGATCATATAACCCACACAGGCTCATCCTGAATACAATTAAAAAAGAACACGTGCTCGCTAAACGAGGTGGATGTAACCGATCGCACAGACGTGACTTATCCTAACATGTTTCTGTCATTTAACATTAATGAACTGTTATGGTGTACCGACCTGGTGGTTGGTTTAGTATGAATAATTTACTGTTACAAGCCATGAAGACAGTATTTCGTTATTCTCTATTGCTTAGATTCGCTGATTGTAGGTAAACAGGTCAATAGTTTTCTGATGTATCAATATTTGCCAATGGGAGTACAGCCGAATCAGAGAAAAATGGTTCGAAGTGTAGGCCTATTGTACCAATGATCATGTAATTGATGAGCTCGAATATTCCCTAGAAGCTGAAGAATGTCAAAGTAACTATCCCTCAAACCATGATGCCAATCATGTAGCTGCATGGAACCAAGTATATTACTTATACTTTCAGCTGTTTTGTTTGTAGTCTGATATACCGGTAGCAGATTCCAATCACCTGTTACGTTATATCACCGGCGAAATTCGGCCGTTGACGACAACCTTCCATATATGCATAAATGGCGCATTCCGTTGAACTGACATTCAACTGAATGTGTGATTTCTTACTTAGTCGTACTTAGTCCTCATTTTTCTTACTGGCACGGACATTCAAGTGAATACCGATCCTCCGCTACCCTCCACCCCACCATCCCCCACTTCAGCTACCCTTCACCATCATACCCCACCTTTGCTAAGCCCCACCCACCATTCCCAACCTCAGCCACCCCCCCCCCCCCACCCACCATCCCCCACCTCAACCACCCTCCACCCACCATCCCCCACCCCAGCTACCCTCCACCCACCATCCCCCAACTCAGCTACTCTCAACCCACAAGCCTCACTCAGGTACTCCCACCCAAAAGCCCCACTTAGCTACTCTCCACCCGCAAGCCCCACTCAGCTATACTCTCCACCCACAAGCCCCATTTGCGTACACTTCGCCATCCATAAGATGACTTGCGAATCGTGTGTCTCCATTATCGCGGAGTGATATCCGGTACTTTACCGGATTCTGTTCGGCCTTCATCCGGCGGAGAACAGACTCGACAAATTTGATAAATTACAGGTTGTCATACCACTTCTGAAACAGATATTGCCTGGGCTTACAAAATATATAGGTATGAATAACTTTCGTATCATACAAGAGGTGTGGTGGGTCTGTAATTTTGAACAAGTAGTACATCACATGACTCGAAAATGACGAGTTACGTTGGGGTTACGTCGGTAGGCTTTTGCTGATTGGCTGATGAAGTCACGTGGAATTGATTTCTGGAAATTCCCTCTGGCAGTTGCCGAAAGTAGGCTGAAAATGGATACACACGATCCCAGGGTCAGTCTTACCGCGTATAGATGACCGAAATGGTTACAGGTTGCCACAAGCCCCACTCAGCTACTCTCCATTCACAAGCCCCACTCAGCTACTCTCCACTCACAAGCCCCACTCAGCTACTCTCCACCCACAAGCCCCACTGAACTACTCTCCACTCACAAGCCCCGCTGAGCTACTCTCAACCCACAAGCCCCACTCAGCTACTCTCAACCCACAAGCCCCACTCAGCTACTCTCCACCCACAAGCCCCACTCAGCTACTCTCCACCCACAAACCCCACTCAGCTACTCTCCACTCACAAGCCCCACTCAGCTACTCTCCACCCACAAGCCCCACTCAGCTACTCTCCACTCACAAGCCCCACTCAGCTACTCTTCATTCACAAGCCTCACTGAGCTACTCTCTACCCCCAGTTCAGAGGCATGTGGTCAAGTGTAAGATTACAGGACCAGCGGTTCAACTAGAATTAACTATATATACTTTTCGATGAAGTTTGAACTAAATATTAACGAGAATGTGTGGTACAATTCTCGTTTAACATGTAAATACACCCCTGCGCATACAAACAGCGTCAATCAGACGGGTTAATGATACAAATATTGAACTTCAAATAAAACTTAGCTTAATATCAAGCAAAATAAGATCTCTTCGTTATTCACTATTGTAAAGATGTCACATATATTGATGTAGATATGGCACTTTGATCTTATAATTACACTTCAACTTACCTGAGTTTAAACTGTCATGGTACTCTCACTCAGCGGTCATATACACGGAACCTAATTACCAGTTCGTCTCCAACCAAGCGATCAGTTCACAGACCTGCGCTAATCTTACAAAGAGTTATACAGAAATGATAATACGCTGGTGACACTTATTATTGAAAAGTAACTCAGCGGAAAAATTCCATCGGTGAAAGGCTGTTTTGTCCCACATTGTGTCCCGTTTGGTTCAGTGCTCACGGTTGCCCGTTAGAACCTTGAAGTGGTTGACAGTTTATTGGAGAGGACTTCACCGACTGATCCGGCGGAATGTCACCGTATACACCAGTCACCGTTGACAACCGTCCCCTGCTACACATATTGATCAGTGAAACCTTCTGTCCTTGTGTACACTTTCGCCAGTCATACCTCATGTCTGTAAATATATATATCAGAGTGTGTAGATACTAAATATGGTAGAAATACATAATGGCAAATATTAAAGTTAAACACGGCTCCTTACTCTGCATGTTTGCTGAAAGGCTAACGGGGAAATTATACTGAAATTATGTGACATCAGGATAATGCAGAATTATTACTCCAAATCGAACAAGTATGGCTTATTTGGTCTTGTTTAATCATGCTAAGTGACTATTATGTATAATGGACAATCCGATGAAACTGATAGCAATGCATCCAGAAAGGAATAGGTTTGCGGCACTTGCAACGAGTATGACTGTCCATCACAATGCTATCGATCGATAAGCCTATCATATTATATTGATATCTTCCACATGTACGTCGTTTTCTATGTTGAGGGGTTCGAATTAAACCTGGATCTGTGCGATATTCAGGCTAAATATGTAAACATGTGTTGTGTCATAATGCCTTGGCTGATACATTTAATTGATTCAACTTTAATAAGGTTGAATTCAAAATCATTCAAAATTCAATCGTATGGTATAATAGGTGAGATACAATGTTGATAAATCGATATCTTATCAATGCACCCCAACTGTATATGTCGCTTTAGGATGTTATTTCAATTGAATTTGGTGTTCAGAGACTCCCATGTCATGAATATTTAATAGATTTATGACACGTGATCGCTATGTTTGCGCACTTCAAAATATATTAGACAGGCATGGTTTGTATATTAGACAGGCATGGTTTGTATATTAGACAGGCATGGTTTGTATTAGGCGAAACCAAATAAATAGCCCCATTCGATGACCCTTCAATCTGAGTGAAAGAGATATCAGGATTAGTGCAAGATGGTAAGATCCGGTAGTGCCATATACAGTTGATAGGATATTAATTTATTTTAGCCAATATCAACTATGTGCCATCTCTTAATACCGATCATCTATTAATATATAGTAAAACCAAGGTGACGTGTAACCTATCAACATGATTAAGTCTATGCTAAACCACAGTCATGAACATAATACAGCATTTATTCATGCCATCATCATGTCACCCATTCCCGATGAAGTCATGAATACATATATGTCAAAATATTGATCTACAAAATATTTTTCGTTAATATTTTCGGAGTCACCTCCTTCCTGTAAATTATTAATCAGTGGACCCCAGCACTTTGAGTCATGAACAAAAGTCTATGGCAGCGTTGGGTCATCTGAAATTGAGGTAATAGATCTGACCATCTGGAGTTTGTCAAAGAATTATCAGTCAAAATACACCCACAACATACAATCTTGTTACGGTACACCAGATTTAGGGTATCTCGAAAGAAATCATGTTTACAGCAAATGCAGCATTGAATATTGAGGTACAGAATGCTAACTGCTTCGCTAACTAGATAATCTGATCAACAATATAAACATTATGTCTACGAAAATACAGAATGTTCTCGCAAGAAGAATCGAGTGGGACCACAGATATAAGAAGCAAGTTTTGCTGATACCAGTGTTTCGGATGTGCAAATCAAGTAAGACCCTTACACATGGAATGCTACACTCGTGACCAGTACGGTTCACGAAATTTCTAGTTCACTATGCCAATTATAGGAGAATATTACATAAACAATATAACACAGACATGTATGGACATTCGAGGAATGCCAGCGTCGTTGCAGTTTTCCAGGGTCAGCCCGGGTCGGCGGCTCTCAACCTAAATTAAGGTATCGTAATCCTACCATATGTTGGAGGGATTATAATATATACTATAGTGGTACAAAAATAATCCGACAAAAGAACAATACTTAGCATGTCAACTGTTTGAAAATATCCCATTCCAGCATAACACATGTCCGAACCATCCATTCTTACCTGTTTTTGTTTCAAATTTGCGTACAATAGAGGTGATGTTTCTCCTTAAAAAATGCAATGTTAGCTTATATAATTGTAAAGTTTTTCTTGGAAGAATATTTTTGCTTTCCATTTCCAGTCAGACACAATCTTAATAAATTAGTATCCTATCAATGCTCCCCAATCGTACATGTCGCCGTATAGGAACGTATTTCAATTGAATTTGGTGCTCTGAGCGCCCATACCATGGATATTTAATAGCATTATGACATCATGGTCTCATCTGGACTCATCCATTTGCAGTCGGGGAGGGGAGATAGGTTCAATGTGTCCATTTACCCCAATGTTTGTATCTACCCCGTATTATGGTGCCACAATGTCGGGACCGCGGCAACACGAAAAGACTCCCCGCCAGCGAGCCGGCTAGGTCGGCTGAGCCAACCAAAAATTCTTTTTCATCAATATTTCCTTCAAAGCACTATGAAGCGTTCTCGGGATTGGTTAACACGCGAATTACTGCAAGCCTGTTAGATCATACAAGCGACAATATCCAAACGAGGAGCAGATACTCTGAAAAAACAGTTGTGTACAAAATTGCACATCTACAAAAAATGTGTATCAGGGGTACACAATTTGTGTACGGTACTTTTTCTACACAAATTGTGTATCACAGCTACACAGTGATTAATAGATGTTCAATTTTGTTACAGGGTACACAGTTTATGTACTTTTGATACACAACTGTTTTTAGAGAGTAGGATTTAATTTTAATTAGACTGAGTCAGACAGAAAATCACCATTGCATATCAGGCCTACAATTAGTATACGTTCCTGTACAAGTTCACAAAGCTAGACCTCAGCGTAGTGATTTATATGTGAATGATCACCTCACAATAGAGACAATGGATCCATGCCAGCTGAATGACTGTTTTTCCCTGTGTAGTCCAAAGATAGCGGATTTATACTTCGCTTATTCCCACAATGCAGGGCAGTGATGTCAGGTTCGAGGTCTATTGGACTGGGGTAACTGCACAGATAATGTTTTCAATGTTTTCTTGTAAGGGAAAGTCACTATGAAGTTAATCTTTGACTGGAGAGTGGATCCCTGGGAATTTTATAAGCGATGTCAGCATTTCCGATAAATCTGATACTTCAAATTGCATATATGGCTGATTTGGGCCTCATGATGGAAAGAGACATGGTCAGTGAAAGGAGAAGGGGGGTGATAAGCAAGATAGCACACCAACGTTGGCCCAACGTCATCACATTGGTTGGCCCAACGTTCGCCCAACAATTTTGGATGTCACTTTGGGTAACCGTACCGATTGCCTTCAGCCATAAATCATGGTAATTTCTGCTAACCGTACCAACCTGATCCCAACGTTCGCCCAACGTTGGCTGTCGACCATGAATCAACCATGACATCCGCCAATTATGCCAACCAAAGCCCAACGTTGGCCCATTGCTGATTGTCGGCCATGAGCCAACAATGAAATCCGCCAACCATGCCAAACAAAGGCAAACGTTGGCTGCCCACCATGAGCCAAACATGACATATGCCAAGTATGCTAACCAAAGCCCAACGTTGGTCACCAACCACAAGTCCAACCTTCCCACAGCGCATGCTCCCAATAGAAGAAGTCGATGTTTCTGACGTGGCTATGACGTATACGGACACACCCCTGCACACAGCGCGTTGTTTGAATCCGACCGAATAATTCCTTTAGTTTTGCACATGGGCGGACTACTTTTAATATGCTTGCCCTATATAAACGGCAGAAATAATTTCAAGATCATTCTTCTTACGCTAGGTGAACAGAGGTATATTGGAAAATTGAAAAGTAATCTGAACTTTCCACAAACATCGCTTTTACTATATATGATGTCACTTACGGCGGTGTGCTGCTCGGGCGGAAATCCTGACCGAAAATCTGACTTGTGGCTGGGGTATTATTGTGCCCCAGTGAGGTGGTTGTCAAAAGCCAACTGCGATCATGAGCCAACGGTGCCAACCAAAGGCCGAGGTGTTATCTGGGAAGGCTCCTTGTAACTTTCAGGGACATATCATTTGACAAATATATGTAGGGTTATTGTTTTGGTGTACGACGTCGGGTCTTACAGACTAGTTTTTGTGTTAAATGCCGTCATTTTCATCTGACGACGATACAGCTCACCAATTCCCAGTGTACGAGTTGTCACAGCGAAACAGCTCACTAATTACCAATATACGAGTTGTCAGAGCATTTCCATCATAGCTCTCTAGATTTGTATCTAATACCGCTTATGCCGGTGCTAGGGGCCGTGTGATCATATCATCCAAGTTGCCACATGAACAGGTACAATAAAAGCGTACCTGAGATACAACACATATCACGAATCGTTAGATTCTTGGTATGTGCTTTAGATTAGGTTAACCGAAAGACTATACTGTATGTCAGTATGTCAGTATGTCGGCACCTCTTCCCACTTCCCTTATATGTGTTGTAATTCTTGCATTTACTCGGTTTTGCCTCATGTTGAGGCGTTTACTTGACCAGTCGTCCTCGATGCTCATCCATTAAGATCAGATGAGTTATTTGTTTGAGTTGGCCTGTCGTTAAAGCTCCCGAGCTAGCGTATCTAATTCCGATTAATCCGGTGCCAGGAGCGGTGTAGATACTTCATAGTCTCCACATGAACAGCTACAACAAAGGCGTGGCTGAGATACACGAGCTACGTCAGAGAATTCACCGTATTCTCGGGTCTGAATGTGAGGTGCCAAGGCAAACTTTCCTGTAGAGTCATATGGTTGCTTTCTAATCGCCAGACGTCGTCAATTTTTCCCACCTCTTGCATATCGCTCCAATTTGTATAACATTCGATAACACCGGACAGCTGTCAGTGGCGGGAAAGTTGAAATTTCTATGGTGTACCCGGTACTTCACTCCAGAATTTTACAATTGATGTCCCATAAGATGAACATTGTGATGTCAAGTTGATTTATGCAGTGGTGGTCTCATACCAGATCGTCTCCCACTTCAACCTCCCCAGTGCTTTCACGGCCTCACTCCACTATGTCCCTGCCCTCAATAGTGGAATTTCACATTTACAACTTGGTAGTGACCCTTCACTCCCAGCCCCCGCATACGAGGTTTGGCCGAATAATCTCCTCAGTTTTGCACACGAGCGAACTATTTTTCACATGCTCCCTAATATCATAGAGAGGGGGAGGGAGGTAATTTTTACGGCATTCGTTGTATGGCTGAGTCAACATCGGTATGAAACGTGATCGCACCTTTCGACGAATAGCGATTTTAATAGATGATGATGTCCCTTTCGGCGAAGTGCCTTCCCGATAATCTGACTGGTGGCTGGGTATTATTCCTCAGCGAGGTGGTTCCCCTCATTGCTGTATCCATTATTATTTGAGTTGCCTGTTTTCTTTTGTTTTTTTAGCCAAGTGTTAAACAAGCTAAATTCCGTCGCCCGACCTGGATCAGGTCGGGCAGATTTCTGCTTCAAAGATTCAATGTGGCGTATTGTTTTGCGATCGTATGGATAGCATACATATTTATCAACTTCCCTTGTCATTTAATCACTCTGTCCAGCTCCCTCAACGGCAAAAGAAAAGAATTATCCAGCTTGATCTTTCAAAAACGAAATCAGTAGCCGGTTTTAGAACAGTCGCACATAGCACCATCTAAATTCAGGATTACACAAGTGGGAAAACGAAATCCGCTCAATTACATTTTTCGGTATTTTCCTTCTATTAGGCGTGATACAGACAGTTGAAATGTTACATTCAAATGCAGACAACGTGAAAGCTATAAATTATAGAGCCGTTTCCGTCTTTCTTGTCCAAAATACCAAAATATCGGTCTTCTGGGTAGATACTTCATGTAGGGAGCTATTGTCTGAGTCTTTGTGCAGCTGAAATGGCCCAAGTCTAGACACATTGTTGTCGCCAGACTTGGCTATTGTATGCATTGTCTCGTGATTCTTACATGGAGTATGAACCGTCTCCTGCCACCATGGATATATAATTTTAAGATGGCTACCTATTATGTTTTTGAAAGTTCAAGCTCTATATATTTTTTTCTTTTACCATTTATGAAATGAAAGCAGCTGGACAGAGGAACGAAATGTCTGGGAAAGTTTATGAATAGGCATTCTATCCATACGAGCGAAAATTTTACGGTAGGCCACATTGACTCTTGCATGTACAATCCGCCTGACCTGATCCAGGAAGTCAGCGGTATAAATTTTGCGATAGAAATTTTCGATTCGAGGGCTAAACCCTACGTTGTAAATATCACAAAATAAATGTCTGTAGGATTAGCTTGTTAAACTACCTCCTCTTCCTCATTTCAAAATAATGCATAATCGTATATATGGCTTTTTATATTCCATTATCAACGTTCTCAGACACTCTTCTGTTCCTCGTACAGCGTTCTATAGCTATAATCTTTCGATTTCATTGTAAAATATTTTTCTGCATTCTTGTGAAAATTTCTTTCATTTTATTCAGTTATGCAGTCCCCTCAATTAACCACTGGAAACAGCATAGCTGAAGCCAATGCCGTGACAAAGATAACTTTGCCTCAGCAGTTTTTAACATTTTCTGGGACACAATATTAAATTGATTGTGAAATATTTTACTTTTTCTAACAGCAGCAACCTACGATAAGTGTTTATACTGTAGCGGATTTCCACTAGGGGTAACTCTTACCCTCAATTTACTAAGTTCACGTTTTCGCTGCCACCATATACTTCTTCAAGGTAAGTTATTCTCGTTTCTCTATAGCTCTTTTTATCGTATTAAAGCATCTGCTTGTCGTATTACTTATCTTCCAGTTAATTTTGTCTTTTACCCATGCTGGTTAGCTTCGTTCATTAAGGTTCACTGTTACCTTGTTTATTTATCTTTTTCTGTTAACTGTCTCCTGTTAACCTCAACTGTTAATTTCTTCCCTTAAACTCTGTTATTTACATCTGTTACCTTCTTCTGTCGACTTCACCTATTTTCATCATCTGTTATCTTCTCCTGTTTACTTAAACTGTCCTTGGTAACTTCTCGAGCTGGACTACTCTAAGGAGACGCCGCCACCAGGTAGGTTCGTAGGATTACACCTCTTTTAATTGCTATAGCTGTAACTCGTAACGTCAGCAGGTCTGGTCTCTGTCACAATACTTTATGATATCTTACTCTTATCTTAAGAAATCATCAATTGTCTGAACAAGTTCTTTAAATTGAACATCAACAAGTCTTGAATTTATTTACAAGTAGTACAACATCAAATGGTATGCCAGTTTTGATCCTATAACGCATTATCGCTATTATTGGCTCCTATGATAAAAGTTCCTAGGGTAATTTCTGCAGGGGCGATATTCAGTGGTGAAACGTAAAAGTTCCTAGGATAATTTCTTCAGGGGCGATATTTCCCTAAAAAGATGGACTTAAAGGTAAGAAGTTCCTATGGGTACTATATATTGTGATTGCCTGTTGCGGACCAACTTGTTTCAGGAATCTGAGGCTCGCTCAGGATTGCTGTGGATATCTGTGGCTCTCTGTGGATGTCACTGAATTTATTGTCCAAATTTCCTTCTATGTTAATGTTATTTTGTAAATTTATGTTTAACTTGATAAGTCCAGTAGTTCTCAGTATATAAATACTAAGATAAGCCCAGGTTTGCTGTGGCTCGCTGTGGGTGACTGTTGCTTGCTGTGGATCACTGAGGCTCACTGTGGATGACTGAGGCTCACTGTGGATTATATCGTTATATATCGTTATTTATAGATTAAACTAATTCAAATTAACTGTATCTTGACTTGTCTTGTCTTTACCATGGATGCTTGTATCTTGGGCACTAAGCTTCTGTGTATGGTGCTTGGCTGGACTGGCAGAGATGTTCACTCTTCGCCTCTCCGAGACCGAGTGATTCTCCATAGATTTTCGCGTCCTTTTATACTGTTTGGTTGTTAACCAGTGACGTAAATTGCTATGGCCTATTTCAGAACTGAATGGGACAGAGTGTTTTGATTGGCCGAAATATGCAAACTGACGAAAATCGTGACGTCACTCCACAGACTCACAAATGTCAACATGGCAAACGACAGGATTTACCGTAATGCCGGGAAGGCTATGACTTACAAAACGCTAATTTCCACATGGAATTCAAAGATCTTAGCCGGAATAAAAGTAAGCTATAATTCTATCACATACAAATTCATGTTGACTGTTCTCAAACTATATCTAAACGCGATCTTTGTACCGGTAGAACAGAACTGAGCCAAAATGTCTAACGGTCTTCATGGGTTATGGGTAATGAAAACCTCGCTAAAGTTGTCAAATATGAAGCCTTCTGCAGCTCAAATTGGTGCGCTCGCACATACACAGAATGCGAGAAATTAGCCGCCAATGTTTTCGGCAGACGACCAAACGCACTTTGGAAAATTATTTCTCCGCTAAATCTGCATCTGGAAACTTCAAGCTTCAAGACAATATACTTGAACATGTTTACTTTCATATCCTTACTGGATTTTACATAAGGTGGAATATTCGGGGTATAGATTTACAGTTTTATACCGTTTGGAGTCGATGTAAACAACGCCGTTTATATGGCGATATGGTATCCAGAAGCCGTGCGAAGTTTAGAAATCGCTGTCTCGGCCAATACGGTTAGCCACAACTGTTCCTATCAATAACCTTCGGATGATAGTCACAACTGGCGTTCATTCATCTCCGTGTGCTATAACCCGTACCGTATAAAATTTCATTTTGATGCTCCTTACCTGTTATTTTCGGGAAGCTAATTCCTTCTTTTCCACGCTTGTCGCTTTTATTAAAGTTTCTGGCGCTGGTGATCAGCTGTACAACAGCCGTTTTCACATCGACCCTGACTTTCCACATGTTACGGTAGACGCCATATTGTGCAACTGCGCAGAGCTGCGCATGCGTAGTGGCCCAAATACACGCAATATGGCGTCTACCGTAACATGGGGAAAGTCAGGGTCGATGTGAAAACGGCTCTTGTACAGCTGATCACCAGCGCTGGAAACTTTAATAAAAGCGACAAGCGTGGAAAAGAAAGAATTAGCTTCCCGAAAATAACAGGTAAGGAGCATCAAAATGAACTTTTATACGGTACGGGTTATAGCACACGGAGATGAATGAACGCCAGTTGTGACTATCATCCGAAGGTTATTGATAGGAACAGTTGTGGCTAGGCCAATACTGTGCCAAGTTTTACCAAACTCAAACTACAATATGTATATCTACTATACTTTACAGTAAAAAATACTAACTTGTGAAAAGGTAAACATTTACACTAAGAAATCAAAGGCTATATTCATCAAAGGGGGGAGGGGGGGAAATAGGTCACCAGCCTGCTCAATATTTGATAAATGAGGCTCTCTACGGGTGAACCTAAATACCGAATTATAACAATCATAGTACATGAACCGCACTGGTGGAGCTAATTTCTAAAATAATACTCGCAAGTTATTTTCGTCACAATACAATTACATTGGAATGTAATTAGGCCATTCTCCATAAAGCAGATCTGTATACTGGTACCATGGCTAAAGATGATTAAATAGTCATGATCCAGATGCAGTGTGTTAGTCAGGATATGCATTGAGTCTTATTATATTGAAGTCTCCGTATATGTATTAAAAAATGGGTAATGAAAAAAACAAAAGAACAACAACAACAACAACAACTAAATTTACCAAAGTCATACTAGTTGGTTATTCAACATCAACACGAAATGGAATATCTGCTAAATCGTGTGACTCCAGCTAGGTTGCTTGTGCTTTTGCAGACAAAATAATAATATCACAATCGATCTCGAGATCTCCAATAGATGCAGCAGATGAAATACTGTATTGGCTCAATCTGTTTGTTTTGTTTGCAGTTGTACGTAGCTGATTTGGCTGAGAGGTTGAAGGTGAGTATCAACTCTACAAAATATGCGTAACAGAATGGTACTGCATTCTAATAAATGTGAGTGAGCATTATTTTGGCAACTACTCTAAACTGCAGATGGGACGTTGATATCTTGAACTGCTTGGGTGCCGTGGGGGGGGGGGGGTATACATGTACATAATCGTTACTAAATTTTCAAAAGATAATCTCGTTGACAGACAATGGCATTGTGATGTAGCCACTTCTCTCAGGAATAGCCTTCTCCTTGCCACAGACACTGGCATACACTCTTGTCTAATTCATGCACCTAACACCCCTCACACCCCCACACACTCAGGCCAATAGTTTGCCATTTCTGTCCTTAGACGGTTGACAAACTCATCACTTTATCTCTTTCATTTGTTGCAAAGCCTCTGTGTCAGTATGGACAGCAGCCTTGACATTCCTGCATTTTCAAATCCATCGCACTTGCAGTCCCCTAATTAGCAATGCCATGGCAAATGGTGTAGCGAAAGTAACGTCACCTCAACAACACATTGTGTTAAAGGCAGGTTCGATGCAACAGGATTATTACCGGGACGGGTTATCATCATCGTTGGGGCTCCATCTGTATACAAGAAATATTGTTTACGGCGGCATTTATATAGAAAAATTGAGTGTAGCTAAACTTGGCATCGTGCCATTGAGCATGTCACATAGGCCTACAGGGGATGTTATAGATTCTTCGTTCTGTGCATAATAATTAGCTAAATATTAGATATTTAGATATACTTAGCATTGCTACATATAGTGTTATTAGCTAATAAGGCTAATTAATAATTAATACTCATGGAACAATTCTCTAATAACCCCCTCTTTATGCTAGGTGGCCATTCGTGAGACCGCCAAGGTGTGGGCAATCAGGGTTGTTCCAGATATTGACCTTCTACTGGAAAAATGCTGTTGTAAATTGTGGTTTAGCCACAGACCCTTTGGACTAAGATCATCCGTTAATTACAGGACTAAATAATTACTACATTCTTACAATAATTAGAGTCAGAAAAATTGATACATTTATGCCATTAAATTGACATTATAGCAGTAATTACGGGCCATTAAATTCCTTGCTATTAAAAACCCATGACATTCGTCTACCCCATCAACCTTTGGATGCAAATAATGGCATTTTAATGGGTTGTTTAATGGTGAATTGAACCATTAACATTGTTTTTGGCAAAAATACCATTAAATATAAACCTTTGAAATACCATTAATTATGGCCATTAACTTATTGGAATAGCTTTTGAAATTTAATGGGTGTGGTTGAAGCTTAATGTGGCTTCACCCCCTGAAAATGGATGCAATGAATGGCATTTTGATGGCCAACGTTAATGGTGTTTTGATGGTTAAAGTTAATGGTACATGTACGTTAATGGCCAGTGGTGCAGTAGTGTATATCCACTCGCAAAACGATTTTCAATAAATTTAGATATGTAGGCCACAGTAGCATTGCCCTTTATTTTGGTACACATCATCTGTGTGATCCCATAGTGATCCTAGTGAAATTTGAGGGAAATCGATCAATTTATTGAAAAGTTGACAAGTTAAATAACGAAAGTCGGGAGTACAAGGAGAACAAGACGAAAATGTGCATTCCATTGGACCTGCACAGCTATAGATTAACCAGAAGACTATACTGTGAAGTCATGTGGCTCTGTCAGTATGTCGGCACCTCTTCCCACTTCCCTTATAAGGGTTGTAATAGATGACGTACAACAAAACTATGTGGTGTGGAAATGGTAGTAGTAGTTAAATAGCGGGTTCAAGGACAACGTTATATGTAATAATCCTGCTCCCCACTTTTTTGTTACTTAATATGTAATAATCCTTGGTGTTTTGACATAATATGTTTTGTTACTTATAAGTAATAATCCTTGTTTTCATATAGAGCACCACCTGAGTTCTATTTTTAGATCATGACATCATTGGGAAAACCCTTAGGGTCGGAAGGGTGACCTTTTGACCTGGATGTGACCTATGACCCGCGCACACAATCGCGGATAATCCGCGCGCGCGTCCGGATAACACGCGCGCGCTGCGTGGCGGCCCGGTGATACATAGTATCCTCTGTTACCTCTGCTCATTGTTTTGTTATTTAATACTCCTCGTGTTCATATGTAAGTTCTATTTTCTATCACCTCAGTTCTATTTTTAGATCACGACATCATTGGGAAAACCCCTGTTCTATTGTTATTGCCTGCTCCTTTGTCTTGACAAACGTGCCCCCGCACCTAGGCAGCACAATAGACTCCCCATAAACAAAGAGTGGTGAGTCATACTATTGTTAATTCCCCTGCTCCTTTGTCTTTAGTTCTCGACAAATTCAAACTTATCTAGGCAGTCTCCTCATAGACGAAGAGCGATGAGTCACGCTATCGATTGTCTTCATAGCTAAAATTTTATCTGCCCACAGTATTGCGAAAACCCGTATTCTTTTGTTATTGCTTGCTTCTTTGTCTCTAGTTCTCGACAAACGTGCCCCCGTGGTGAATCATACTATTGTTAATACTCCTGTCCCTTTGTCTTTAATTCTCGACAAGTACAGACGCGTCTAAGCAGAACAATGGACTCCCATGATTCAGTCTGTGAATGTGTAAGTGTATGTAGTGATTGTTAGTGATTATGTGATTGCATCAGTGATTTAGTGATTGTATCAATGATTGTATGATTCTGTAAATGATTGCATCAGTGATTTTGTGATTGTGTAAATGATTGATTCAGTGATTTTGTGATTGCATCAGTGATTGTATGATTGTGTAAATGATTGCATCAGTGATTGTAGGATTGTGTAAATGATTGCATCAGTGATTGTAGGATTATGTAAATGATTGCATCAGTGAGTTTGTGGCAGATTGAATGAATCCCTCATTACGCGGATTATTGAATGAATGAATGATTCCCTCATTATGCGGATTATTGCATTCAGTGATTGATTGAATCATTAATTAACTGGGTCATCGGCCGAAATCACCTTGATACACGAAATTATCCCCTGAACTAAATTTAACAGCTATAACTGCCTGGTTCGATAAGTACAGACGCGTCTACACAGAACAATAAACAATAAACAAAGAGCCATGAGTCATACTCTACATTGTCATCAATAGCTAAATTTTATCTGCCCACATATACTATAATTCATGTTGTTTATCGGACAGGTTCCATCCCATAACTAATGATCTCTCCACAAAGGTCACAGTGTTTCCGCTTTTCACTTTCTCTACTACTCATTCTGTCTGAATTGTAGTACTATAGTCTACCCCCGTACGGATCAATAGTAGCTCATTTAGAGCGAGTATAGTCCATTCATGCGTACATGATATTGCTTTCTTTCTATACTACTCACCCATTTGTCCCCCTCTCGTTAAATTCAGTCTGTATCATGTTTACTATAAAGTCTGTATAAGGGGACCGACCCATGTAACCGTTTACAAGTGACTGAGTGACTAAATATCGAGGGCCATTTTGGAAATATAGAATAATTGTGCATAGTTGGAAGTTCTCTTTCGGAACATCTCTTTAGTCCCTAAAAGATATGTTTATCATCGTTGTCGGTTGATTTACTGGATGACTGTATTACATTTAATCATGTTTCGTGTAATTATGATGTCAAAATGAGGTCTTAATGAGACAATCAATATAAAAAAATCACAGTATTTTCACCCCAGTCACCTTGCTTCTGACACAAGCTTATACGTAATAATGCCCAAAATAGTGTCTTTGTTACTATTAATCCCCGTCTTGTTACTTCATATGTATTAGTCCTTTTCATCTCATATGTTTGATTGATTTATTGACTTTTAAGGGCTGTTCCCCTTAGGGATTTCGCGGCCCTCCAAATAGATTACATATGTATTTACATGTGTTTTCTTGACTGGAATATATTTTGTCTACACTTTATATATATATCAAAAATCACAGTATTTTCACCCAAGTCACCTTGCTTCTGACACAATCTTATATGTAATAATGCCCAAAATAGTGTCTTTGTTACTTATCTAATAATCCCCGTTTTGATACTTCATATGTAGTATTCCCTGAGTATCTAATGCTCATTGTTTTTTATATAATTAATCCCAGTGTTCATATGTAAGTTCTATACAGCATCGCCTCGGTTCTATTTTTAAATCCCGACATCATTGGGAAAAACCCATGTTTTATTATTAGTACACCTATCCCTTTGTCTTGTATTCTCAACATGTACAAACTTACATAAATGTAGACTCCCCACAAACAAAGGTGTGGTGAGTCATACTATTGTGAATACACCTGTTCTATTGTCTTTAATTCTCGACAAGTACAGACACGTCTAAACAGAACAATAGACTCCCCATAAACAAAGAGCCGTACACTCTCACACACTAACATTATTGAGAAAACCCAGCCACTGTCCTTAATACATGAAAAGAGTAAATAAACTGAATTGATTTTCAAGCTATACTACATGTACAAATCTCTGTTTCGTTTCTTCCCCAAAGAGGTAATTAAATAAAGCGTTCCTTTCATATACGCACGATCGAGCGCACATGCCACCTGGCATTATCATTTAACTCTAAGGGGTAATAACATGCGCGCCCTTTTGTGACCTCGAGCCGATGGATCAAAGCTTTTGTCTGGTCAGTGCGCCTAGGCGAGTCCGGCTGTATTCATTGATATTATTACACTAGAAATCGTAATTGACGTTATTCAAATGTGTTTTGCCATTCATAAAAATGCCACTTCGGCTGTTATTCTTCTCCACCGGCCTTATACATGTTTCGTCTAATTATGTTGTCAAAATGAGGTCTTAATGAGACATGAACTTCATGATCAATATCAAAAATCACAGTATTTTCACCCCAGTCACCTTGCTTCTGACACAATCTTATACGTATTAATGCCCAAAATAGTGTTTTTGTTACTATTAATCCCCGTCTTGTTACTTCATATGTATTAGTCCTTTTTATCTCATATGTTTGATTGATTTATTGACTTTTAAGGGCTGTTTCCCTTAGGGATTTCGCGGCCCTCCAAATAGATTACATGGGTATTTACATGTGTTTTCTTGACTGGAATATATTTTGTCTACACTTTATATATATATCAAAAATCACAGTATTTTCACCCAAGTCACCTTGCTTCTGACACAATCTTATATGTAATAATGCCCAAAATAGTGTCTTTGTTACTTTCTAATAATCCCCGTTTTGATAGTTCATATGTAGTATTCCCTGAGTATCTAATGCTCATTGTTTTATATATAATTAATCCCAGTGTTCATATGTAAATTCTATACAGCATCGCCTCGGTTATATTTTTAAATCCCGACATCATTGGGAAAAACCCATGTTTTATTATTAGTACACCTATCCCTTTGTCTTGTATTATAACATGTACAAACTTGCATCTATGTAGACTCCCATAAACAAAGAGTGGTGAGTCATTTGCCCACAGTATTGTCTTATATTCTCGACATGCACAGGCACGTCTGTACTCTGCTCAGCTAAGTTCGCGCCTTAAGTATGCTTTCTTTGACACACAAATTTTACTTTTTCAGCACCTTTCATCAGTTTCTTAAATATCAGTCTAAGTGACAATAAATGGCTAAATAATCCCTTTTGTACAATGTTTATTGGTGTGTATCAACGCGCGCCAGAGCTCCTTTTCAGCGTGCTCTAGGCCATATTTACCCAATAGAAATCTTAATGTGTTAGACGGTCTTGGCAACCTTCTTATAAAAAATCGATAATTAAAATATTTGGAGGGGAAAACGTGCTTTTTAGACTAGCCTTTATACGAATTTCTGTTAACTTAAACTCCTAACAGACCTCCAGCCTAGTCTGTAGGTGACAGCGGCAGAGGTGATAATAAAAATGCACGAGAAATTAGCAAAATGATTACATATTACACTGGTTTATTCATATCTTCACATTTGTGATTATATTCGGGATCGATATGATCTCAATGTACTAACTTCAACTTTTCTTTCCAATTATTACCATATTTAACCCAGAGCACTTTCTTGATATGTCTTAATAACGACTTTGACACTATACAAATTTGATTTTCCCATATATGACAACACCCAAGGTAAATATCATTTTTCGCAGAAGTTCTGTGTATTTGATATTCTATTAGTCTCAATCTGTTCCATATATGCTCTATGCAGTAATGATTTACACACAGACAAATCAGTGAGTCATTGAGACAGTCATTGTCTAAACGATACATCGAATCAATGTGTGTCTAAATTTTATCCACCAACCAGAGCGCAGCTCTTCTATTGTCTAAAAATATCCACCAATCAGAGGATAGCTCTTCTATTATCTAAATATATCGACCAATCAGAGGATAGCTCTTCTATTATCTAAATATATCAACCAATCAGAGGGCAGCTCTTCTATTGTGTAAAAATAGTCACCAATCAGTGGTCAGCTCTAAAAATAGTCACAATGTCCAATCCTGTAGTAGAATTGTTTTAAAATTATTTCAATACGGCCAAATCAGCCAAGGTAGGGTAATAGTTATACTTAAGTTTACAAATCACATTTTAACTCGCTACATGCCACTGAGTGCATTGCTATAAATATATTACTGCTACTTTATTACATTTCTAGACACCGAACAATTAATGCACAAGTGTACTTTAGCCAAACAACGGAATTTCATTTTCACAAAATTTCAGTATCATTTTGCTATTGACATGTGGAAAAAACATTTTACGCACACATCATTCTATTTTTGACTACCTCCACGGTGGTGTATATTTTCATCCAATCCAATGGATGGTATTCTGAGTAACTCAGTATATATAGTAAAAACTGAGTAACTGAGTATACAGCGGGTACTTTTGAGTATATATTGAGTAACTGAGTATTTACTGAGTAAATGTGAATGCATGTTGAGTAGCTGAATATATACTGAGTAAATGTGTATGAGTATATATTGAGTAACTGAGTAAATGCGAATGCATATTGATTAACTCAGTATATACTGAGTAAAAACTGAGTAACTGAGTATACAGCGGGTAATTTTGAGTATATATTGAGTAACTGAGTATTTACTGAGTAAATGCGAATGCATATTGAGTAACTGAGTATATACTGAGTATATAGTGGGTAAATGTGAGTATATATTGAGTAACTGAGTAAATGCGAATGCATATTGAGTATCTCAGTATAGGCTAGGGTGATTGTTGTATTACCGAAGTATTGCCGACTCGTCCGTATAACTCCACATTACTTTGCTATTTTTCCGGGAGAGTGATCATTGACGCTCCTTGGTAGGGATTATGTGAGTTTGAGGGGGTGATCACTCCCCTTAAAATGTGATATGCGTGAAAAGTTCGCCACAATCACTTACAGCAGTATTCACGTCCACCCCAAAAATTTTCAACTGCTCTGTTATTCTCCGGTTGGGTTGTTTAGTGTGTGGTCGAAGGTAATTGTCTGGTGCCAGGTGTAACCATGTCCGACCTGTGAAACACAGACAAGCAGGACATTAAAATAAAAGTACATATTTGCATTATATTACCTCGGCATTACAGTTATCATTTCCTCAACGGGAATACTTTTGTTTAAAAGGAATGACTTGATCTTTAGCAATCTTCAAAACAACTACAATTTCATATTTTCACATTGTTTCTTATTGTAGCAAATTGATTATTTTATCTCCAAACTATCAATTTACTTGTGGTAAATTGACTTATTCACCTTCATAGTTAACTGTTTCCAAATTCTTTGGAAGGGGATTTTATAACGTTGCCAAGGGTCTCTTCGTAGTAGACTAGTCTGGTAACAGCCTCGACACATTCCAATTGACCTTCCAGGGATGCGATGTGGAGAAGTGTATTTCCCATATTGTCCATCGATAGACCTGACCGCCCGCAACCATCAGATGTCGTACGACATCGGACTGGTTTGTGATGACGGCCAGATGCAGGGGCGTTTGCATCAAATGGTTCATTAGGTTCACATATGGGTAATTGGGCGACTTGCCGATCATGTAGAGAGCAAATGGCTTAACAAGCTGTATGATGACTATATGTAACTGTCTGTAAAAATAAAGTTGTTTTTTCTTCATCTGACGCTCGTTACCATAAAATATATATTAGCAAATGTTATTTTAGGATATGACCCAGTTTACCCGCGAGTATTTTAACATAATGCTATAAACTAATAATGCAAGAGTGGTGACTCACTGTTCTTTACAGCCGTCCTTATTATGCCCGCTTTTATATGTATGTGTGGGTGTGAATGATTCATTGTGCGACTGACTGTTTGGGTGCAAGAAGCGTGCTCTGATTGGTGGATATTTTTAGAATGTAGAAATACCTAAAATTTGATTGGCGTTTGTTTTTAGCAAAATGAGAGCAGTACTCTGATTGGTGGACATGTTTGACCGTCGCACGCGTGCGATGCTCCAACAGTAGACGCGCAGCTTAGTGTACCCTATGGATATAGGGTACAGGGTGTACTATAGGACGGTCAAACATGTCCACCAATCAGAGTACTGCTCTCATTTTGCTAAAAACAAACGCCAATCAAATTTTAGGTATTTCTACATTCTAAAAATATCCACCAATCAGAGCACGCTTCTTGCACCCAAACAGTCAGTCGCACAATGAATCATTCACACCCACACATACATATAAAAGCGGGCATAATAAGGACGGCTGTAAAGAACAGTGAGTCACCACTCTTGCATTATTAGTTTATAGCATTATGTTAAAATACTCGCGGGTAAACTGGGTCATATCCTAAAATAACATTTGTTAATATATATTTTATGGTAACGAGCGTCAGATGAAGAAAAAACAACTTTATTTTTACAGACAGTTACATATAGTCATCATACAGCTTGTTAAGCCATTTGCTCTCTACATGATCGGCAAGTCGTCCAATTACCCATATGTGAACCTAATGAACCATTTGATGCAAACGCCCCTGCATCTGGCCGTCATCACAAACCAGTCCGATGTCGTACGACATCTGATGGTTGCGGGCGGTCAGGTCTATCAGATGGACAATATGGGAAATACACTTCTCCACATCGCATCCCTGGAAGGTCAATTGGAATGTGTCGAGGCTCTTACCAGACTAGTCTACTACGAAGAGACCCTTGGCAACGTTATAAAATTCCCTTCCAAAGAATTTGGAAACAGTTAACTATGAAGGTGAATAAGTCAATTTACCACAAGTAAATTGATAGTTTGGAGATAAAATAATCAATTTGCTACAATAAGAAACAATGTGAAAATATGAAATTGTAGTTGTTTTGAAGATTGCTAAAGATCAAGTCATTCCTTTTAAACAAAAGTATTCCCGTTGAGGAAATGATAACTGTAATGCCGAGGTAATATAATGCAAATATGTACTTTTATTTTAATGTCCTGCTTGTCTGTGTTTCACAGGTCGGACATGGTTACACCTGACACCAGACAATTACCTTCGACCACACACTAAACAACCCAACCGGAGAATAACAGAGCAGTTGATAATTTTTGGGGTGGACGTGAATACTGCTGTAAGTGATTGTGGCGAACTTTTTACGCATATCACATTTTAAGGGGAGTGATCACTCCCTCAAACTCACATAATCCCTACCAAGGAGCGTCAATGATCACTCTCCCGGAAAAATAGCAAAGTAATGTGGAGTTATACGGACGAGTCGGCAATACTTCGGTAATACAACAATCACCCTAGCCTATACTGAGATACTCAATATGCATTCGCATTTACTCAGTTACTCAATATATACTCACATTTACCCATTATATACTCAGTATATACTCAGTTACTCAATATGCACTCGCATTTACTCAGTAAATACTCAGTTACTCAATATATACTCAAAATTACCCGCTGTGTACTCAGTTACTCAGTTTTTACTCAGTATGTATTGAGTTAATCAATATGCATTCGCATTTACTCAGTTACTCAATATATACTCATACACATTTACTCAGTATATATTCAGCTACTCAATATGCATTCACATTTACTCAGTAAATACTCAGTTACTCAATATATACTCAAAATTACCGCTGTATACTCAGTTACTCAGTTTTTACTATATATACTGAGTTACTCAGAATACCATCCATTGGATTGGATGAAAATATACATCACCGTGGAGGTAGTCAAAAATAGAATGATGTGTGCGTAAAATGGTTTTTCCACATGTCAATAGCAAAATGATACTGACATTTTGTGAAAATGAAATTCCGTTGTTTGGCTAAAATACACTTTTGCATTAATTGTTCGGTGTCTAGAAATGTAATAAAGTAGCAGTAATATATTTATAGCAATGCACTCAGTGGCATGTAGCGAGTTAAAATGTGATTTGTAAACTTAAGTATAACTATTACCCTACCTTGGCTGATTTGGCCGCAGTGGTCGAATACAATCACAAATGTGAAGATATGAATAAACCAGTGTAATATGTAATCATTTTGCTAATTTCTCGTGCATTTTTATTATCACCTCTGCCGCTGTAACCTACAGACTAGACTGGAGGTCTGTTAGGAGTTTAAGTTAACAGAAATCTGTATAAAGGCTAGTCTAAAAAGCACGTATTCCCCTCCAAATATTTTAATTATCGATTTTTTATAAGAAGGTTGCCAAGACCGTCTAACACATTAAGATTTCTATTGGGTAAATATGGCCTAGAGCACGCTGAAAAGGAGCTCTGGCACGCGTTGATACACACCAATAAAAATTTTACAAAAGGGATTATTTAGCCCTTTATTGTCACTTAGACTGATATTTAAGAAACTGATGAAAAGTGCTGAAAAAGTAAAATTTGTGTGTCAAAGAAAGCACACTTAAGGCGCGAACTTAGCTGAGCAGAGTACAGACGTGTCTGTGCATGTCGAGAATATAAGACAATACTGGGGGCAAAAGACTCATAGTTCTTTGTTTGTGGGGAGTCTACATAGATGCAAGTCTGTACATGTTGAGAATACAAGACAAAGGGGTAGGTGTACTAATAATAAAACATGGGGTTTTCCTAATGATGTCGGGATTTAAAAATAGAACCGAGGCGATGCTGTATAGAACTTACATATGAACACTGGGATTAATTATATATAAAACAATGAGCATTAGATACTCAGGGAATACTACATATGAAGTATCAAAACGGGGATTATTAGATAAGTAACAAAGACACTATTTTGGGCATTATTACATATAAGATTGTGTCAGAAGCAAGGTGACTTGGGTGAAAATACTGTGATTTTTGATATATATATAATGTGTAGACAAAATATATTCCAGTCAAGAAAACACATGTAAATATCTATGTAATCTATTTGGAGGGCCGCGAAATGTCTAAGGGAAACAGCCCTTAAAAGTCAATAAATCAATCAAACATATGAGATAAAAAGGACTAATACATATGAAGTAACAAGACTGGGATTAATAGTAACAAAAACACTATTTTGGGCATTAATACATATAAAATTGTGTCAGAAGCAAGGTGACTGGGGTGAAAATACTGTGATTTTTGATATTAATCATGAAGTTCATGTCTCATTAAGACCTCATTTTGACAACATAATTATACGAAACATGTATAAGGTCGGTGGAGAAGAATAACAGCCGAAGTGCCATTTTTATGAATGGCAAAACACATTTGAATAACGTCAATTAAGATTTCTAGTGCAATGATATCAGTGAATATAGCCTGAGTCACCTAGGCGAACTGACCAGACAAACGCTTTGATCCATCGGCTCGAGGTCACAAAAGGGCGCGCATGTTATTATCCCTTAGAGTTAAATGATAATGCCAGGTGGCATGTGCGCTCGATCGTGCGTATATGAAAGGAACGCTTGTATTTAATTACCTCTTTGGGGAAGAAACGAAACAGAGATTTGCACATGTAGAAGAGCTTGAAAATCAGTTTATTTACTCTTTTCATGTATTAAGGACAGTGGTTGGGTTTTCTCAATAATGTTAGTGTGTGAGCGTGTACGGCTCTTTGTTTATGGGGAGTCTGTTGTTATGTTTAGACACGTCTGTACTTGTCGAGAATTAAAGACAATAGAAGAGGTGTATTCACAATACTGTGGGCAAATGACTCATAGCTATTTGTTTGTGGGGAGTCTACATAGATGCAAGTCTGTACATGTTGAGAATACAAGACAAAGGGATAGGTGTACTAATAATAAAACATGGGGTTTTCCCAATGATGTCGGGATTTAAAAATAGAACCGAGGCGATGCTGTATATAACTTACATATGAGCACTGGGATTAATTATATATAAAACAATGAGCATTAGATACTCAGGGAATACTACATATGAAGTATCAAAACGGGGATTATTAGATAAGTAACAAAGACATTATTTTGAGCATTATTACATATAAGATTGTGTCAGAAGCAAGGTGACTTGGGTGAAAATACTGTGATTTTTGATATATATATAAAGTGTAGACAAAATATAATCCAGTCAAGAAAACACATGTAAATACCTATGAAATATATTTGGAGGGCCTAGAAATCCCTAAGGGAAAAAGCCCTTAAAAGTCAATAAATCAATCAAACATATGAGATAAAAAGGAGTAATACATATGAAGTAACAAGACGGGGATTAATAGTAACAAAGACACTATTTTGGGCATTACTACATATAAGATTGTGTCAGAAGCAAGGTGACTGGGGTGAAAATACTGTGATTTTTTATATTGATTGTGAAGTTCACGTCTCATTAAGACCTCATTTTGACATCATAATTACACGAAACATGATTAAATGTAATACAGTCATCCAGTAAATCAACCGACAACGATGATAAACATACCTTTTAGGGACTAAAGAGATGTTCCGAAAGAGAACTTCCAACTATGTACAATTATTCTATATTTCCAAAATGGCCCTCGATATTTAGTCACTCAGTCACTTGTAAACGATTACATGGGTCGGTCCCATTATACAGACTTTATAGTAAATATAATACAGACAGAATTTAACGAGAGGGGGGAAAATGGGTGAGTAGAATAGAAAGAAAGCAATATCATGTACGCATGATTGGACTATCCTCGCTCTAAATGAGCTACTATTGAACCGTGCGGGGGTAGACTATAGTAATACAATTCAGACAGAATGAGTAGTAGAGAAAGCGAAAAGCGGAAACACTGTGACCTTTGTGAAGAGATCTTTAGTTATGGGATGGGACCTGTCCGATAAACAACATGAATTATAATATATGTGGGCAAATAAAATTTAGCTATTGATGACTCATGGCTCTTTGTTTATTGTTCTGTTTAGACGCGTCTGTACTAATCGAACCAATCAGAGGATAGCTCTTCTATTGTCTAAAAATAGACACCAATCAGAGCGTAGCTCTTTTCTATTGTCTAAAAATATCCACCATTCAGAGCACGGCTCTTGCATTGACACGGAATTATTGGCTAAAGCCTTCGAGGTCTGACGTCACAATATACGTTAGTCACGTGATATTAGGAGTGTATATAAGAGAACGGAATTACCAGCCCCTTCAAAACCTCTTATCATATTCCACCATGCAAGACCAACATCGAGAAACCCTTCGACGCAACTTCGTGACCCTAGTGAACGAGATGAAAGATGTCGGCCATGTTTGCGATTTACTCAGGACTAAAAACATATTTACTAAACAAATGTGTGAGAGGATCATGGCTGAGAAAACGAATACAGATCGAGCCCGACAACTGATAATAGACCTCACAAGACGTGGACCTAAGGCGTATCAAGCCTTCAAGGAAGCACTATGGGAAACGGGAAACCATGCATTGGCAATGACGCTGCACCCCGTGGAGGAACAGATGATGGATATACCCCCGGAATTTTACGATATGGGAGTGAACGACGAAGATAACGGAGGAAGAATCAAAGATTACATACGCTGAATTGACTTTGGAGCGGGCTTCGACCGAAAATGTATAGTTTGCTTTACAACGGGGAAGAGAAGAAAACGGCGAAAGGTATTACCAAGTATGCCATCAAGAAAAAATTAAGACATGCTATGTATAAAGACTGTTTATTCAATCGAAAAAGTGTCCGTACAACCATGAATCAAATTAAAAGTATAGATTATCACCTCTACAGTCTGACAGCAATCAATCACTGAATGCAATAATCCGCATAATGAGGGAATCATTCATTCATTCAATAATCCGCGTAATGAGGGATTCATTCAATCTGCCACAAACTCACTGATGCAATCACAAAATCATTGATACAATCCTACAATCACTGATGCAATCATTTACACAATCCTACAATCACTGATGCAATCACAAAATCATTGATACAATCCTACAATCACTGATGCAATCATTTACACAATCCTACAATCACTGATGCAATCATTTACATAATCATACAATCACTGATGCAATGATTTACATAATCACAAAATCATAGATGCAATCATTTACACAATCATACAATCACTGATGCAATCACAAAATCACTGATGCAATCATTTACATAATCACAAAATCCCAGATGCAATCATTTACACAATCATACAATCACTGATACAATCACAAAATCATTGATGCAATCATTTACATAATCACACAATCACTGATGCAATCACAAAATCACTGATGCAATCATTTACACAATCATACAATCAATGATGCAATCACAAAATCACTGATGCAATCATTTACATAATGACAAAATCACTGATGCAATCACAGACTGAATCATGGGAGTCCATTGTTCTGCTTAGTCGCGTCTGTACTTGTCGAGAATTAAAGACAAAGGGACAGGAGTATTAACAATAGTATGATTCACCACGGGGGCACGTTTGTCGAGAACTAGAGACAAAGAAGCAAGCAATAACAAAAGAATACGGGTTTTCGAAATACTGTGGGCAGATAAAATTTTAGCTATGAAGACAATCGATAGCGTGAGTCATCGCTCTTCGTCTATGAGGAGACCATTGTTCTGCCTAGATAAGTTTGAACTTGTCGAGAACTAAAGACAAAGGAGCAGGGGAATTAACAATAGTATGACTCACCACTCTTTGTTTATGGGGAGTCTATTGTGCTGCCTAGGTGCGGGGGCACGTTTGTCAAGACAAAGGATCAGGCAATAACAATAGAACAGGGGTTTTCCTAATGATGTCATGATCTAAAAATAGAACTGAGGTGATAGAAAATAGAACTTACATATGATCACAAGGAGTATTAAATACCAAAACAATGAGCAGAGGTAATAGAGGACACTATGTAACACCGGGCCGCCACGCAGCGCGCGCGTGTTATCCGGACGCGCGCGCGGATTATCCGCGATTGTGTGTGCGGGTCAAAGGTCACATCCAGGTCAAAAGGTCACCCTTCCGACCCTAAGGGGTTTCCCAATGATGTCATGATCTAAAAATAGAACTGAGGTGATACCACATATGAAAACGGGGAGCAATACTTATAAGTAACAAAACCTATTATGTAAAAAAACAGGGAGCAATACATATTAAGTAACAAAAAAGTGGGGAGCGGGATTATTACATATAACGTTGTTTTTGAACCCCCCAAACACCCACTACTATTGCGATCTGTTGAATAGAATTGTGCAATTATTTTATGTAATTGAGTCGTATTTATCTGTGGCATTAGGTACATTACCTAATGGGGCGAAATGCCCCCCCGCGCCCCCTGGACAGATCCCAAAAAGCACAGGCCAGATATAGGGTTATCCCAGAATATATTTTAATGGATAATGACTGGTATATTTTCGACCTGAAATTGTCAAAATTATCATAAATGTAAGATTATTAGTCCTTTATTGGGATATTTGATTCATTCATATTATCATATTTACATCAGTTATCAATACATGAAAAACCCGTTCCATGTTATAAACATAATGGAGGGATCATGAGAACGAACCGGAGATCACGCGGTGGTCCACGTGCTGTGCACCTGTCGTCGCCACTGGGACATGACAGCATTGTCCAACGATAATGTGGAAGGGCGCATTAAATGTGATTATTCGTAAGGTATCAAATTGTGCAATTATATTATGTAATTGAGGCGCCTTTAACTTGTGACATAGGGCATTTCTATCTACATTAGAAATCGAATTTTAATAATCAGAACATAGCTCAAGATAAACTCCAATGGTTATCTGATTATTATAAGTAACACGGTCCAAACTATTTTTTCACGGCCGATGATGCTCATTGGCTGGTAATTCAGATATACAAAACCATATGTTCTGTGGATGGGATTATCCCCGGAAATTAATTCTTTGATTCTGTATTCTTGTAAAAGACCATCTAAACTTCGTCTTAATTCTGATATATCTATTTCTGAATAAATGTACAACTCCCTGCCGACTCGGTTCTGAATTCCGATTTTAGCCTCCGAAGTCCACGACGCTTGATTCTGGAATCAGTCGTCGTGACGCTTGATTCCAGAATCAACCGTCGCAGTTCTACGTGCATGATTCCTGGATTTCAGAATCAGTTGCCTCGACGCTCGATTCTAGAATCAACCGTCGTGATGCTCGGTGCTGATTCAAGTCAACCCATTCCAAGTTGAAGTAAGCAGAATCAAATGTCAGTCGACGTATACCCTCGCTGATCCAACGATCATCATACTGTACCATGTCGATGCATGTTACTTCTAAGAAATATCCAAAACTTCAGAGCGACAATTGGTATCTTCTTCAAACGTCCGACATGCAAACCGGATATGATTTAATGATTCTGATATCTTTCGTCATTCCGAAAGAAGCAGAATAGTATAAGAATGAAATAGTAAGATCCTGGTATTGAGTTTTCTAACTGTTTTAGTTACAGAAAATTAATCTGGTCCAACACAAGGCGTGTTTTAAATGTTGCATAATGTATTATAAGGGGTGTCCATATCCTTCTCTTGCGAACAAGTCGACGGTAAAGCCTACTACAGTGTATCACCCAGTTCCGAACCACTAAACAGTCGGCACCTGCTACTGGCCACAGTTTATACCCTAAATCTAACTACAAGTTTGAAATATATGCTTTAATATCTGCTGAATAATATGGCAATAAAAGTTTTTCTAGATGATTTGTAAATATAGCGATAAATGGTCGGCTTATTCGTGACGTTCATTACCCAGTTCAGGGTTAAACTTCCAGTTTCGAATCGGATTCGTTTTCCTAAGGTCTAAATATGTCCCATTTCTATCTACATTAGAAATCGAATTTTAATAATCAGAACATAGCTCAAGATAAACTCCAATGGTTATCTGATTATTATAAGTAACACGGTCCAAACTATTTTTTCACGGCCGATGATGCTCATTGGCTGGTAATTCAGATATACAAAACCATATGTTCTGTGGATGGGATTATCCCCGGAAATTAATTCTTTGATTCTGTATTCTTGTAAAAGACCATCTAAACTTCGTCTTAATTCTGATATATCTATTTCTGAATAAATGTACAACTCCCTGCCGACTCGGTTCTGAATTCCGATTTAGCCTTCGAAGTCCACGACGCTTGATTCTGGAATCAGTCGTCGTGACGCTTGATTCCAGAATCAACCGTCGCAGTTCTACGTGCATGATTCCTGGATTTCAGAATCAGTTGCCTCGACGCTCGATTCTAGAATCAACCGTCGTGATGCTCGGTGCTGATTCAAGTCAACCCATTCCAAGTTGAAGTAAGCAGAATCAAATGTCAGTCGACGTATACCCTCGCTGATCCAACGATCATCATACTGTACCATGTCGATGCATGTTACTTCTAAGAAATATCCAAAACTTCAGAGCGACAATTGGTATCTTCTTCAAACGTCCGACATGCAAACCGGATATGATTTAATGATTCTGATATCTTTCGTCATTCCGAAAGAAGCAGAATAGTATAAGAATGAAATAGTAAGATCCTGGTATTGAGTTTTCTAACTGTTTTAGTTACAGAAAATTAATCTGGTCCAACACAAGGCGTGTTTTAAATGTTGCATAATGTATTATAAGGGGTGTCCATATCCTTCTCTTGCGAACAAGTCGACGGTAAAGCCTACTACAGTGTATCACCCAGTTCCGAACCACTAAACAGTCGGCACCTGCTACTGGCCACAGTTTATACCCTAAATCTAACTACAAGTTTGAAATATATGCTTTAATATCTGCTGAATAATATGGCAATAAAAGTTTTTCTAGATGATTTGTAAATATAGCGATAAATGGTCGGCTTATTCGTGACGTTCATTACCCAGTTCAGGGTTAAACTTCCAGTTTCGAATCGGATTCGTTTTCCTAAGGTCTAAATATGTCCCATTTCTATCTACATTAGAAATCGAATTTTAATAATCAGAACATAGCTCAAGATAAACTCCAATGGTTATCTGATTATTATAAGTAACACGGTCCAAACTATTTTTTCACGGCCGATGATGCTCATTGGCTGGTAATTCAGATATACAAAACCATATGTTCTGTGGATGGGATTATCCCCGGAAATTAATTCCTTGATTCTGTATTCTTGTAAAAGACCATCTAAACTTCGTCTTAATTCTGATATATCTATTTCTGAATAAATGTACAACTCCCTGCCGACTCGGTTCTGAATTCCGATTTCAGCCTCGAAGTCCACGACGCTTGATTCTGGAATCAGTCGTCGTGACGCTTGATTCCAGAATCAACCGTCGCAGTTCTACGTGCATGATTCCTGGATTTCAGAATCAGTTGCCTCGACGCTCGATTCTAGAATCAACCGTCGTGATGCTCGGTGCTGATTCAAGTCAACCCATTCCAAGTTGAAGTAAGCAGAATCAAATGTCAGTCGACGTATACCCTCGCTGATCCAACGATCATCATACTGTACCATGTCGATGCATGTTACTTCTAAGAAATATCCAAAACTTCAGAGCGACAATTGGTATCTTCTTCAAACGTCCGACATGCAAACCGGATATGATTTAATGATTCTGATATCTTTCGTCATTCCGAAAGAAGCAGAATAGTATAAGAATGAAATAGTAAGATCCTGGTATTGAGTTTTCTAACTGTTTTAGTTACAGAAAATTAATCTGGTCCAACACAAGGCGTGTTTTAAATGTTGCATAATATATTATAAGGGGTGTCCATATCCTTCTCTTGCGAACAAGTCGACGGTAAAGCCTACTACAGTGTATCACCCAGTTCCGAACCACTAAACAGTCGGCACCTGCTACTGGCCACAGTTTATACCCTAAATCTAACTACAAGTTTGAAATATATGCTTTAATATCTGCTGAATAATATGGCAATAAAAGTTTTTCTAGATGATTTGTAAATATAGCGATAAATGGTCGGCTTATTCGTGACGTTCATTACCCAGTTCAGGGTTAAACTTCCAGTTTCGAATCGGATTCGTTTTCCTAAGGTCTAAATATGTCCCAATAGCAATTTACTTGCCTAAACTCACTGGGAAGAGGACTACGGTATTCATATATAAATCCATGCAAAGATAACACAATCTTATCATTTCAACATATCAAATTTAAATCCCGAAGATTGGAGCATAGGATCGCGCTTCCACTTTTTCAAATCACCAAGGGACGTAACTCCGTTCGAATTCTGCATCCTTTAACATGGCGCCAAAATGTGATTCGGAAATAGGTAAAGGACACGAACTTACTTCCCGTCGAATAAAACGAATTCTAAGAACGGGATCGACTTGTATTTTAAGTGGTACTTTATTTAATAATTTTACGCTATTTTGATACAGAAAACGTCAACCATCTCCTCCTAGTTTCCATGGATTAGGTCGACAAACATATATCACATATAGAAACAGAGCGCAAATCGCCGTCCGCTCGACATTGGCCGACATACAAGTTCAGTTTTCTCTCTTCAAACGAAGGTCTGGCTGATGCTGAACTTGGTTACAGGAAGACAATTAATTATATTTTTCAGCCATGCAAGTTTGGTATTTTTAACGCCATATATCACAAACAAATGCAGCCGTGAATCTGGACTGACCCGGATCTGGGAAAGATTCGGAACTAGGAAATTACCTGTAACAGTCTGATATCAAGGTACTGCTTTTAACAGCGCGTATATTAACAGGGTTCTCATTAGAAGGAGGGGGCTAAATACGTGTACATTTGAATTGCCTACTCTGATCAATGCAATATAAGCTGACATTGGTAAAGTGATTCTTTTGTATGAATCGAGCCATCTTTTGGTCTGCTACTGAAATTTTAGTTGTTGATAGCAGTTTTAGGGAAAATAATCATCATTTTCAAATCATCTGAATATTCTTTTTAAATGTTAGTATACATCGTGTGACTTCCTCCAAACGAAAAGTAGCGATAACCCGAAAGCTGAGAAAGCGAAACTAATGTAACTTTCGCGAGTGACTTAGCTGAATGAATATGAAATATTATGCAAATTTCACATTATGACAAGAGACTGCTATAAATAAATCCATTAATAAATTACCAATGGTACATATAACGAAAATTTAATTGTGTAAAACTAGCCTGGACAGGTTGCGTATAACCGTTAGATTTGGTTACGCCAAAGTTACGCTCGAATTGTTGGTGCAGACGTCTTTTGGTGCAAATCTGTTCTCAACGTGTCTGATGTGTAAATCTTTTGAAGAAGGATACATATCTCTTGAATCGTGGAAAGCAAGGCCGTAACTGACGACATAAAATAGAGATTACTTTAGAAATCAGAGAAACTTTTCTCAAAAGAAACATATGGATTTTGGAAATAAGATACAGCCTAAAGAGTTCAGCAGAATTTCTTGCTGAAGGATGCTGTGAACTCCTTCAGATTTCACGAAGTGTATTTCATGAAACATCCATGTCCAGTGAAGGGAAGCTGGTCTCAGTCATTCTAAAATACGCAATCTGTAAATTTTCATCCAAGACGGATTTTAACAGAACAAGAACCATTATATAAATGGCGATGTCTTGATATTCTAGAGTACCACTGGGTTCACGTCCAGTGATATCACGCGCTCACACTACAGTCTGGATCGCGTTGGGTACATGTCTAGTTTGGTTGTAGCTTCTCTCTCTGGGTCAGTTTTAATGCTCACACTTCAAACTAGTTCGGGGATGGTTGAAGATCTTAATATCACATGACCCAGGGCACCTGGTCTGGTCCGGTTGAAGATCCACTCAGCCACAATTAAACCTCTTAATTAGCTGTGAGACACCTGGCCCGTCCTCCGTTGAAGATCCTATATTCCCATTCAATGTGGAATTGTTAAGGGACCCTTTCTGGTTCAATAGAAGACTTTAAATACCATGAACATCTGATATGTCTCCTGGGCATGCGACAACGTCTCTGGTAACGCACCTGTAATGACAAACGTGTAAATAATTTTAATAAAATTAATCAGATATCTGGTACTCAAAACTGATCTTCGACTTTTTTTTTTATTTCCCTCTGGAAATTTAATTCACCACTAAAATTAGGGGTAAAAATTGTCCATATAACTGAAATTTTGATCACTGATGGGTTTTAACTTCTTTTTAAAACTTTAAAAAATTGTATCCATGTCGTGTATGTAACGGCATGAAGTGTTCAAAATATCTCCAGTCCAAAATAGCACTGTGATCCTTGGTATGTGACCGGTACTGAAATACTTTATCGCACCATTCAATGTGGTGCCAACCCGTCAGTAAATCTGCCACGATACTATCCTGACCATCATTCAATGATTCCTTCACAATTGCTAATTTTGTGTTTTATATACATATTTTAAAATCACTAAGCTCAGTGGTAAATTATGGCCCCGTGGGCTTCTGGGGTTGACCTGGGGTTGTCGTGCAAAAGTTGCGAGATCAATAAATTCATTCATGCAGTGTGAAATATCAGGATCATGTCGAGCTGATCGTAATTCGTATGTGTCAGAATGATATGGTTATATTGAATTATGTCAGCTTCATCGTACACCCCCTCCCCCAAAGTTCTCTTGGGGACTACTACCTATGTCACGATTGAAAAGCCCGCTCCCCGGATCCATTGAGTTTGAGAGTATGAACAATCATAAAAACAATCTTCACCTGCATGCCACTGCATGCAGGCACCCTTGGGCACTTTGAGGTTAGCCGTTATAGGTGTGGGGGGGGGGGGGAGATTCCTCCTCGTCATTGTTAATCCGAGCGGAACATGACATCATCGCGTCGATGTTGAGTCGTTGACAAGCTGCCATCTTTTCATCGGTTTTGCCAGATGCACAATCCTCTCTGTGGGAACCTGGAGCTTCTTTGTTGCCGTCACAAAAAGTTTTCAGCTGAGATGACCGCGCGTTCCCCTGCACACTGGTGAATTGGAACTCTTCAACATAAAAGGAGCAAAATTGTTTCGGGAGAACCGTAAGGACATTTTCGGTCGCCAGATTTCAGCCTTTGGTGGATTATTTTCTCGATACTTTTCAACAAATCTTTCAGTTTATTATTGTTATTATGATTTTCAATCAACGTATTGGTATTTATATACATATTTTCAACAATATGTACAACGAATCTAATTTTCTGGCTCTGACCCCACTTTCCAATACCTTTCGTTTCACATATTTCTAGCAGACGCTCTCGCGCGCCGAAGCTACGTCATCAATCCGACGGTGAAAGTTTCACGAAGTTTTCTTGCCTTCTCTTGTGTATTTCCGTCATCTTATCACGGATTCTCAAAATGATCAGGTGATAATAAGGTGCGTATTCCCTCTGTTTTACAATTTTCAAGTGATTGAATCACTGACTGAGTTTTTCCAGGAGGTGTTAAATGTTTCCAAGTGTCGACAATGCAACAACAACAACAACAACAACAGTGTGTTTTGCCGGTGTGATGACCAAGAATGTGATGGGTGTTAGTGTCCGTTCTCGTAGCTATTTTTCTTGTAACTTAAAGACGGACACTTATCCGTAATGTGAAGCAAATTGTACCAGGTGGGCAGGGCTAGAAGAGAAGAGCCGGACATTTAAATCTTCCACACCGGATCAGCACGGTATTGTGCCACCTCTCCCGTGATTTCGATGAATGTTTTGGACAGATGCTCGAGCCAGAAACTTGATTGTCCATTGAGTGGTGTAATGATGGTGTTTCGGTCTTTTAAAAAAGAAACGTCTGAAATTATAAATGATCTTTTGTTGTTGTGTGTGTGCCAACAATAGTCTCGCTTAGGCTTAGCTTAATACCTTTCACACATTATAAAAATGCTTGAATAAGCTGTATTGGATCGGATCTCTTGGGGTTTTGTTTTTGTCGGAAAGGGGGGGAAATCCATTGGTTACTGAGCTTCATTAGGAAGAAATCCCCCCCCCCCCTTTCCCATGTTGGCTGGCGAGGGAGAGGTTGGGGGGCGGGGTTCAAGTCAACTCATGATATGTGCAATAATGCTGATTATTTCAATCATCTTTCCATTTTACCACAGGCTCTAAAACAAAACACATTACCAACACAGCCAGAGTCGATGCACGCCACAACATATGAGTTGTGTGAAGTACAAGGAAAGGATAGGTATGGACTGAAATCTTATGCTTCGATAGCCGGTATAAAACTAAAAGGAAAGAATGTTCAGCAGCCAAAAAAAAGTGTCCGAATTCTATCTAATAACCTATAGTCTTAGATTAATTTCATCAATACTTTCAATTATTATTAAGTGCTACATGTTGGGTGAAGATATTTATAAAATCATACCAAATTTCCAATATATTAATTGGAATTTTACTATTGGTTGAAAATATGTACAATATGAACTACTGCACGAGTTAGACAAACAGGAAACATGTTGTCTAATCTACACGGATTCATAGCTAAAAGTAATTTGTAACTGTTTTAAAAAGAGCAAAAGAACCCGAAAGAATTGGTAACTTGTTAGCAGCTCTGTTCAGTGTTGCAATGTTGATACAGATCATAGTCGTGTAACTACACTTGAATCTGTGTCAAGATAAAAAGTTACTTCAGATGTGGGTTTCACTATACTAGCAATGCACTAAGACATATTTTTTTTAATATATATTTCAGTAAATGTGTTCAGCACTTCACCTGTGGATTGATGCCAGAAAACCATGCGTGAAATGAGATTGGTTTCAGAATACGGTAAGTACTACCCACAGTTACCTCCTACAGTCCTACATGTACTCATGTATGATATTTGATGACAGATGTATGCCTATATGTTAAAAAAAAATAAAATAAAATTGGAAATTATTAATTTCCATCTTTGTGATGTTTAACTCAAATAGAGCCATTCTGTTGATGTTATAACGAAACCTAAATCACTACATTTTTTTTATGTTCTAGCACACCTGTATTTTTTGTCGTAAATCTTATAGGTGTGGTAGAAAAGTGAAAATAGTAATTTGGGAGTTGTTAACCTTTAACTCAAATCTTAAAACTTTCATGCAGTATATGGCTATGTGTTTCATTTGCAGTTGACCAGCAGAAGAAGCCAGTTGAGAAGACTGCTTGTTAATATCCTAGAGCTGTGTAGGCTAATTCTCAAGCGATGACGATGACGGTCATATATTGTGACCAAACTATGTTGTACCTGTAAGTGTTGATGTCTATGAAGAATAAGCCATGAAAACATTATTTTATTACTTTGAAAAGTATTTGCATACTTTTAAGCTGTTTTGTAATAACTAGTCTATAGCTAATTCAGGCCTTGAATTTGGAAAATTTGAGGGCAAGGCCAATTTGGTGGAATTAAGAGCACTAAGGTCTGACTGATAAACTTGGAAATTAGCAGCAAACATCAAGGCCAATATAGGGCGGGCATCCAAGGCAATGGCCTAAGTGGCCTTGGTTAAATTCAAGGCCAGCTAATTCCAGATATATGTTGTTGTTGCTGTAATTGAAGCAATATTAGCGCAGACTAATACACATCCAACTCAAATCCTCAAAGTGTGAAATCATGAATTTGTATACTATCGAAGTTTTAAACTACATGTCGTATTTATTCCTCATTTCAGCAATCCTCTGTCCAGAGAAGAAACTACCAGACGGCGGTATGGCGAAGCCAAGATTGAGATCCCTAATAGGACTTCGAAACAGATAATTCTGCTGTGAAGAATTAAGCGATAAAAAAATGATAAAAGAGAGATGGAACCAAATATCGGACCGTGACATTCGCAATTTTTAATACAAAGTTATTCCATTCACCTGTCATCCAATGGACATGTATAGAACTGATAATTTGACATTGCCAAAGCTGATTGTATCATAAGAAATCCTGCATGAAAATGATTGACTTTGTGATGAAATGGCATTGGAATACAGAATACGACTATTTCTCCTTTCCCATCCGCAAATTTCCCCACCAGATCATTTTCTCTTTGGACATTTCTCTCTCTCTCTTCAAAATATTTGTTCTTCCCTACAAAATGTTTGAACATCATTCTCGCTAATGTTTCTCTCGCAAAATTATGTAAGAGAAACATAATTCTTTCCATCTATATATTTTTTATAATACATGATGCAGTGCAAGATCCATCATCTCCATAGATAATCAGTGGAATAATCAATTCAACGCCACCATTACCAGATAATAGAGACCCAATCATCAACTCCAGAGGTTGATTTAAACAATGAATCTTTGATGAAGTTTGATCATGGTGACATAGAATGGGAGTAAATAAAATGAGCAATGAATGATCAACATAGCTCGTCATAACCACATGAGTAGTTCGTTAACATATAGAAACTTTTAGCTGTTATGTTTGTGAAGCCACAAAATATTTTTTGTTTAATTTGCACAAAAAGCTGTTTTTCATACAGAAATAAATTCATACTGTAAGCGCTCAGATTTAAAAGTGACATAAAAGAACATTGGCAATGGCTGAGAATGGGAGTTGCCAGGAATAAGCACTGATCATGAGTGATCAGTAGGTGAGAATGGGAGTTGCCAGGAATAAGCACTGATCATGAGTGATCAGTAGGTGAGAATGGGAGTTGCCAGGAATAAGCACTGATCATGAGTGATCAGTAGGTGAGAATGGGAGTTGCCAGGAATAAGCACTGATCATGAGTGATCAGTAGGTGAGAATGGGAGTTGCCAGGAATAAGCACTGATCATGAGTGATCAGTAGGTGAGAATGGGAGTTGCCAGGAATAAGCACTGATCATGAGTGATCAGTAGGTTATCATGATGAAGTTCGTCATTATATACTTGTAAGAGAAACATACATTTATAGCTTGATTTGTCGTTTGCATATCGGTATGTAAAGAAAACAATTTACTTACCCAATGTTGGATTTCGTCCGTCTATTGAATATCCTGTCTACACAAGGCACAAATAGGGAGGGGGTGGAGGCGGATCGCCTACAACAAGCGACTAGTAGAGGGAGAGGGATGAGGGGAATTTTAACATTCTCCCCTTAGAGAAGATCTGAGATATAACGTGCAAATAAACAGAATCTTTTTTTGCAAACCTGGACGACTCAGCAGAGCATTTGATGCACCATAGCCACGACACACTGCATCTTCACGTGTCAGAAGTAACGGGTTTGATTGAAATTGGCAAAGTGATACATGTTACAAGTTGGCCGATATTCCAACAAATGTAAGATGTCAAAAAAAATAATAATCAAAGATAGAGCAAAACATCAATTAAACTAGACTAGTCATTTCCGATGTCTGGTCCTCCCCCCCTCCTCCCCCAACACACACACACACACACACGCACACACACACACACACACACACAGTTTTTAACGAAAATCCCCACTTACTTGTAGTGGCAATGGTTTTCTCGTTTGTTATCTTTAGTATTGATGTTTTTCTATCATCCAGCAACTATAAATACGGTTTCTAATCACCAAGATCACACAGCCTACAGAATGACTCGATCTGTGCTTTCGTATTGTAAGTTTAGACTTGTCACCCAGTTGATGAAACCATTGTGGCATTTCCAAAGCAAGTGAATAATTGTTTATATTTCTTCATCACAAAGAGCAATTTGCAGATTATTTCTCCCATGGATTATTATTATTTTTTAAATGTTTTTTGTGAATATTGATAATTTGGTATTGAAAGCATTATAGTTGTGTTGCTACTGTATAGCCGTCCACCCCAATTAATAAGTTTTGCCAGTTGTTTGCCATCATCTGGGTGAGCAGCGTTCCGATGAAACACAAGCGAAAACGTGGTGTATCGAAATTGATATCCGCTACCGATCTATTTCAATATAATGCGAGACCAAACGTGGTTACTTACCTACCATATACGATATATCCAAAAGTTTTCTAGCTTCTTATTCCCACCGAGACAGCTGTGAAATAACTGCATGGTTATTGGATGACAAGTAAAATATACTGTTCGTCAGAATAAAAGTGTTTTTGTATTATATTACTTATACAAATCTTGTTTTCCCGTTTGACATCTTTCCTCTGTAAAGTTACTCCTCGTGTCCGATTTAACCGAACACAGTGTAATTAATTTGGCTAAAGTGGGGACTTGATTTTAGAATCACACGACACGACGGCCGATTCTAGAATCATCCGTCATGACAGCTGATTTCAAAATCACACGACGGATGATTTTAGAATCAAGCGTGGCGACGACTGATTCCAGAATCAAGCGTCGCGACGGCTGATTCTAGAATCGGTCGTCAGGCATTCTTGGTGACTGACTTACCACGACGCTTGATTCCAGAATCAGTCGTCGGTCTTTGTAACCCAATAATCCGTATCACTGGAACCAAACGGATATAGTTAAATAAAATAGTCCTTTGAGAAATTTTGCCATTTTCAGTTTGTTAAATTCTAGCCAATCAGCACCAGTTCGCTTGTTCAGGCATTGATCCATACTCGACAGAATTAGTAAATCACAGTAATGCTACTATCGAAGAAAATCGAATATAAGCATCAACAGTTTCATTTTGTTCAGCTTTTCTATACTTTCGTTGGGCAATATTAACAAACATACGATATCCATGCAGTATGGAATCTATATCCGTGAACTGATTCTCTCGCTTGAAAATGATATAGACACCCGCACAGACTCAGTCCCATTTTCTACCATAATTAGTACTATATTCCACCTCTCGCGATAGTTTTGCCATTTACAGGGTGCACAGAACCGGGCCTATGTCTTTTTTAGCGGAACTAAGACAAATAGAACCAAAGTCGTGAAAAAATAGTTCGGACCGTGTTTTTTCACACGTCTAGAGCTCCATGTATGCATATATGCTGACACCAAATCTGAACAAATATAAACAATTCAAACTTGAAGCATTTTCATTGTGTGGTGAACTCGATTGACATGCTTGTTCATTTCAAACTGACTGCACTGCGTTGGCAACTTGCTTACGCCCGCCATGTCACCTCGCACCTCCATACCCAGTACTCCCAAGGCCTGCAGACATTTTTCCACCATGCCCACATGGACATTTCCCCATCTCTATAGTTCGATGCAGTGTCTAACATGAAAATGGTTCTTGCGGACGTTTTTGTTAAAAAATAAATATTTTCACAACTTATTTTCTTTATCGTACAATAATGGCGAATAAACTCTATGCAATGAAGTATATCTTTAGTTCTTTCCAAAACCTTTTACCATGAAAACGCAATCAATGGTGGTTTCCTGCATTGCTGAATTAGAAAAAAACGTGTATAATAAAGTAGTCTAGATACATTGTGTAGATGTAACCTATATAATTTGTATGGGCAATTGGCTGTTAATAAATTCTTGTAATGGAAGGATCAATGCAGAAGTAGAGCCATCTACATTCATAATTTAAACGTATAGATGACGCTAGCGAAAAACTACTTGGGGGGATGTTCTTGGCTTAGTGAAAAAAATGTTTATTTCACAAAGAAACCTGGTGTCGGAGGTAGTTATTATCCTCAACTTACTGTTGTTGATTCCTGTCATGAATGCTGTCAGTGAATGATCTGTTTCAGCCTTGTGCCATTGCAAAACTTACCTCAGATCAACAATGACTCGCATCTAAATCACTGCTTGTTTTTGCACATACACAAAGAGAATTCTGACTCAATCGACCTGATCATGCTGATAGAAATCGCCAAGAAGTTTGTAAACATTGAGAACAGGCTACCAATCTTTGGTCGTTTTCAGGAACATTAGGCCCTTCCACAGTTGCCTGACCTGTGGGATATTGGATGGTAGATGTCTATGTATATTTTCCATAAATTATTAAAATTGATACAAAAAATAATGCAAATATTGTTTTTATATTTTCCTAAATGTTTTTCTCGTTAATCTTGACTCAAATAAAGTCATTTCCTTTGATGTCAAGCCGAGTTAGTACAGTTTTAATTTTCTACCATACCCTGAACATGACAGAAAAAAAGAAGACTTTTTCTTTGTGATAAAGGTCAGGGTACGGTAGAAAATTAAAACTAACTATTTGTATCTATTTGAACAAAATGTGTTTTTTGTTAATTTTCATAATTTATTGAAAATATACGTAGACATCTACCATCCAATATCTCACAGGCCAGGCAACTGTGGGCACTTCAGTATGGGAGTGCCTAATTGTAGCAACACAGATTTACAGTTTAATGTTCCAGTATGAGCGTCGAAGATTCAACTATATCACAATATATAACCAAATCACAACAAAACTTTTTTCAAATCGATTTTCGTCAGTGGTCCGTCAGTCAGTCGTCCGTCCGTAAACAATTCTTGTTATCGCAATTTCTCCGGAACTACTGCATGGATCTTTCTCAAATTTGGTACACAGGTTCCCCTTGGGGTCTAGTTGTGCAAGATGCCTTTTCTGGTCAGATTCGAAAATCCAATATGGCCACCTTGTGGCCATCTTGGATTTCCCCATGAAACCTTGTTATCGTGATTTCTCAGGAACTATGGCATGGATCTTTCTCAAATTTGGTACACAGGTTCCCCTTGGGGTCTAGTTGTGCAAGATACCTTTTTCGGTCCGATTTCGAAAATCCAATATGGCCACCAGGCGGCGATCTTAGATTTCCCCATGAGACAATTGTTATCGTGATTTCTCAGGAAGTACTGCATGGATCTTCCTCAAATTTGGTACACAGGTTCCCCTTGTGGTCCAGTTGTGCAAAATACCTTTTCTGGTCCGATTCGAATATGGCCACCAGACGGCCATTTTGAATTTCCCCATGAAATTTTGTTATCGTGAATTCTCAGGAACTACTTCATGGGTCTTTGTCAAATTTGGTACACATGCAGGTTTCCCTTGTGGTTTAGTGGTGCAGGATACCTTTTCTGGTCCGATTCTGAAATCCAATATGGCCACCAGGCGGCTAGCTTGGATTTCCCCATGAAACATTGTTATCGTGATTTCTCAGGAAATACTGCATGGATCTTTCTCAAATTTGGTACACAGGTTCCCCTTGGTGTCTACATGTAGTTGTGCAAGATAACTTTACTGATTCTATTCGAAAATGCAATATGTCCACAAGACGGCCATTTTGGATTTCCAAATGAAACATAGACTAGTTATCGTGATTTCTCAGGTACTGCATGGATCTTTCTCAAATTCAAATTTGGTACACAGGTTCCCCCTGGGGTTCAGTTGTGCAAGACACCTTTCACCAGGCAGCCATCTTGGATTTCCCCATGAATCTTTGTTATTTAGATTTCTCAGGAAGTACTTCTTGGATCTTTCTCGAATTTGGTACACAGGTTCCCCTTGAGGTCCAGTTGTGCAAGATACCATTTTTGGTCCGATTCGAAAATCCAAGTTACGCTTCAAATTAATATGGTATTCCTGAGTTGTGACGTTGCATCACAAGAGTCGTCGCCGAATCATACGTTGGGGCATATTCTATAAATTCACTATAGAGAATATCCATACCTTCATCTTCTATATCAAGGAGTTCAAATGATTCCAAATTAAAAGGTATTTATTATAGCGATCGCTTTGTCCGTCCGTCCGTCTGTCCATCCGTCTGTCAGGGCGTCTGTCCGTCCGAGTTTCTTGTCCGCGCGATATCTCGGTTAATATTTGATGGACAGGATTGAAACTTGCATGGAATGTGGCCTGTACCTCGTAGTTGTGCAGCGTAGAGTTTTTTCCGAGTTCCGGTATAATTTTCAAGAGTTATGGCCCTTTTTCTGAAATCTCTGTGAATGGGACTTGTCCGGGCTGGATCTTGGTTAATATTGTATGGACAAGTATGAAATTTGCATGATATGTGGTCAGTGCCCTACAGTTGTGCAGCGTAAAGTTTCTCCCCGTTTCGCTTATATTTTCAAGAGTTATGGCCCTTTGTTCCTGAAATCTCTGTGAATTGGGACTTGTCCGGGCTGGATCTCGGTTAATATTGTAGGGACAATTATGAAATTTGCAGCATATGTGGTCAGTGCCCTGTAGTTGTGCAGCATGAAGTTTCTCCGCGTTTTGCGTATATTTTCAAGAGTTATGGCCCTTTTTTTCTTCAAATCTTTGTGAAGTGGGACTTGTCCGGGCTGGATCTCAGTTAATATTGTATGGACAATTATGAAATTTGCATGATATGTGGTCAGTGCCCCACAGTTGTGCAGCGTAAAGTTTATCCCCGTTTTGCTTATATTTTCAAGAGTTATGGCCCTTTGTTCCTGAAATCTCTGTGAATTGGGACTTGTCCAGGCTGGATCTCGGTTAATATTGTAGGGACAATTATGAAATTTGCAGCATATGTGGTCAGTGCCCTGTAGTTGTGCAGCATGAAGTTTCTCCGCATTCTGCGTATATTTTCAAGAGTTATGGCCCTGTTTTTCTTCAAATCTTTGTGAAGTGGGACTTGTCCGGGTTGGATCTCGGTTAATATTGTATGGACAATTATGAAATTTGCATGATATGTGGTCAGTGCCCCACAGTTGTGCAGCATAAAGTTTCTTCCCGTTTCGCTTATATTTTCAAGAGTTATGGCCCTTTGTTCCTGAAATCTCTGTGAATTGGGACTTGTCCAGGCTGGATCTCGGTTAATATTGTATGGACAATTATGAAATTTTCAGGATATGTGGTCAGTGCCCTGTAGTTGTGCAGTGTGAAGTTTCTCCGCCTTTCGCATATATTTTCAAGAGTTATGGCCCTTTTTTTCTTCAAATCTTTGTGAATTGAGACTTATCCAGGCTGAATCTCGGTTAATGTTGTATGGACAATTAAGAAATTTGCAGGATATGTGGTCAGTGCCCTGTAGTTGTGCAGCGTGAAGTTTCTCCGCGTTTTGCTTATATTTTCAAGAGTTATGGCCCTTTTTTCTTGAAATCTTTGTGAATTGGGACTTGTCCAGGCTGGATCTCGGTTCATAGGTCCTGAAGTATGAAATTGCTCCAAAAAGAGTTAATTGGGTGCAAAATTCAAAGTTTACTGATCGCTTCATAATTTCACCACAATATACTCCCAAGGAATGTAGGTCTCATTTTCGGATTGGACGAAAGCCCCGGCGACCATCTTGCATCAAAACATTGTATTAGCACTTGTTGGTCGATACTTTGAATATGTATTATGCGAGGCATGGCAAAAAATTGACTGAAATAGAATTTTCATAATCATGAAGGCCTCCACTGACCAATACAGAACAGAACAATGGCGGGGCAGTGTCAGATTAAAGCGGAAGGGGGGGGGGGGGCATACAATTGAGCAATCTCTGATTGCTTCCTTCCTGTGTTCAAGTTTTAAATCAGTTTAGTTCATGCCGTTGCAAGTGAACTGCCCCACCGTTTCGTCTGCTGACAGGTCCGCTACATGAAGGGACGTCACTCTTGTGACACAACGTCACAACTCGACAACTGTAGACTACTGCGTGTTTTGATCCAAGGGATTCTGACACTTTCAAAGTTTCAACATTACTGCATGGTCCGGATCCCTTCAGTATTAAGTTTTGCACCATTTTAATATTTTCGAGCATGGTATCTTAAGAGAGGTATCTCAAACTAGCCCAGTAAACAGAACAGAATTAGCATTCACTCCTAATTATAAAATCTTAAGTATGTTTCATAGCTCATGCCAAAGTGTCAGAGATTTGTCTTCGTTTCCAGTACCCAATGATGACACGTGCAACCGAGAACTGACAACCGACATCAAGTACAGTTTCTAGAAATCTTGAAACTCCTGAAACTTAGAAATATAATATCTTGGTATTTTCCAGTGTCCCTTTTTCGATCTTTTTCGCTCAAATTCAAAATTCTGCAAACAAAATTACAAATCAATCATTTGTTCTTAGTAATAATGGACAAAGAGATCCTCTTGTCACTAGCTTGCATTTATCGAACAATGGTGGGCGCCAAGATCCTTCAGGATCTCTCATTTCAATTCTTTTGCTGTTAGACACCACGGAAAAATCTGTGATAAATGACGTTTTTGCTACACGATCTGTTCTAATAGAATACCGGCCCTCATACAACAAATATTCTGGTCAGACTGTTTGTTGTTTTTTACGATAAATAACAATTTTGGACCTTGTTACAGACACCATTTAATGATGCAGTCGGTGATATGAATAAATAAACTAATAATCTCAGTTACCATCAGTAGAAGAGATTGGTCACACTTTTGCTATAGTGAAGTTACAGCACCACATTTTTCCTGCACATTCTACATTGGACTAAACGGGAAACTACATTTTTTTAACTATGCAATGTATTTCCATGATTACGGAGTTCAAGCAGGTTCTCTAGTACAATCAGAGTATGAGTAATAAACAAATTGTACCACAGTACTGACAAAGTTTACACAAAGACTTTCTGCCTAATATCCGTATAGTGACAGTCTCATCAATAGTTTATGTATTTTGAAATTGTACAAATTGAATATCATTCCTCATGTGGCTTTGTAATCAGATCTTGTTTTAAACTGAGTATTTTGTGTAGCCTCAAATCCAAAATTGATTATGAGATACAGTGTTTGAAGTTCTCAGTTTGAATTTTTATCATTTCAGAACCAAAAATGTCAACATCAGACCAGTCAGAAACTTGTGAATCGTCAGCGGCCAAACGACCGAGACTTGACGATGCTGTTGAAGGTGGTGATGGGAAAATTGAAACCACTGACCAGGACAAACCTACATCAACATGCGAGGATACATCAAATAGTGATAAAGACATTGGTGGTAAAACGGTCAAAAGAAGTGAAGAATCTGCTGAAGAAGCCAAGACAGAAGTAAAATTGTCGTTACCAGTACCAGAGACCTGTTACCATGGTTACAACGACGCGCGCCTCACAGAGGCTGATGTAGGAATTACTGAGTACATCAGCACGTATGAAGGCTTCAGTGGAGTTCTAAAACAAAGGTTTGCAAAAACTACATATTAAATACTGGTACATGTAACATTGATAATATATTATTTTGATAAACTTTCCTCAACATGAACAAGTCACACACAATAACTATATAATATTATTTCCAGTATCAGAGAAAAAATTGAAAATTTGTTGTTACATGATGCATTATCGTTTGCCCAACTACAACTCCACGGAATACAATAATATACCGGCATATTAGCTTGATATATGGCCAAAGAAAGATGAACTGAGCTGGGCTAGAATGAACAAACGCAGTGACCACGTGTCGCTGTGAGACTGTGACGTTGATATGACTATAGTTCAGATACGTATTGATTGAATAAAATCCAGATTCTGCTTATCATGTACTTGTCACTGCATGAACGCGGTAAGTTCTCTTAATATTCGCGACCTTAAGCCAATTCAAAAACCGCTCACTTTTCATCAGGTTACATCACCTTGTTTCCAACGTAATCGAAAACTGATCATTTGAGCCGAAACCATGGTCCTGTATAAAAACAAGGTTTTTCATGGTCGTGGGATTGAGAATATTGTGGGTTGGAGTAGTTGAGTGATGAAAAAACTTGGCGACGATGGAGTTTTGAACATAACAAAATGAAGAACTAAGTTGATTTGCATTCGTTCTCAAACCAAATATTCGGAGTTCAATCCGATTTTGAACCCGATTACTTGTGGTCGCATGATTGAGTATACATGGTCATGCAATATGAAACCTTGCCTATGATGACAAGATTGATATTATTCTGAACATTAGAATGAAGAAGTTGATTTTCATTCAGTCTTGAACGAAATGTATTGCTGGTAAGTGCTTTAATAATTCATTCACAAGAGATGAAGATTCCCACTCAATACTATGGAAATATTTGCATGATCAGAATTATCAGAAATAGCAATAAGAAATCAGGTTTTGATAACATACTAACTTTAGACAATATATTAATAATATTAATATATATTAATGTCATTCATATGCTAATACTAATTGGGTTCCTAAGAATGTGAAGCCACTGAGTTAACTTATAATGGATTATAAGATCATTAATCATGTCAACTGTAGTTATCAGCTGATAGTCTTAATATTTATATACATGTAGCATATCTAGGATCTCGGGTCAAAGATTTTGATACTGTTAATGCGTGTCAATAACATTCGACCAGGATTGAAACCGGTCAAAGTTTGCAGTCCAAGACATTACTTCACACAAGTTTTTACCCCTCGGGCAAATTTTGCCCGAAGGTTATTGTCGTCGTCAGCGTCGTCTGTCCGTCTGTCCATCTTTCTTGTGAACACGATATCTCAAGAAGAATTATAGCCAGGCATTGTGAATTGATACCACATATGTATTGGGTGAAGGGTCAGAAGCCTATCAAAAATGACTGACCTTGACCTATTTTATCAAGGTCAAATTCTAGTATTTGCTATATTTTTTGAAGGATTGAAGCTAGGGTCTCCAAATTCATATTATATATGCAACTTGTGATTGACTAGAAGTCTATCCCAGTTGACTGACCTTGACCTATTTTTTATAGGTCATGTACTGTTTATTGTGATATAAGATGAAGAAATAAAACTAGGCTTTCCAAATTAATACTATATATACATCTGGCGAAGGTCCAGAGGTGTAGTGAAGATGACTGACCTTGACCTATTTTATCAAGGTCAAATTATAGTATTTGCTATATTTTTTTAAGGATTGAAGCTAGGGTCTCCAAATTCATATTACTTATGTAACTGGTGATTGGCTAGAAGCCTATCCCAGTTGACTGACCTTGACCTATTTTTTCAATGTCATATACGGTTTATTATGGTCTAACATGAAGAAATATATCCATGGTTTCCAAATTGATACTATGTATACACCTGGTGAAGGACCAGAGGTGTACTGAAGATGACTGACCTTGACCTATTTTATCAAGGTCAAATTTTAGTATTTGCTATATTTTTGGAAGGATTGAAGCTGGGGTCTCCAAATTCATATTACTCATGCAACTCGTGACTGACTAGAAGCCTATCGCAGTTGACTGACCTTGACCTATTTTTTATAGGTCATATACTGTTTATTATGGTCTAACATGAGAATATAGCTAGGCTTTTCAAATTAATACCATGTGTACATCTGGTGATGCTCCAAAGGTATGCTGAAGATGGCTGACCTTGACCTATTTTATCCTTGACCTATTTTATCCAAGTCAGATTCTGTTTAGTACAATATTCTATGAAAGATTATATCTACATTGTACAAATTTATATCACTTATGGCTGGACCTGAAGACTAATGAAGAATATCACTGACCTTGACCTATTTTTTAAATTCTATATGTTAAGTTTAAGATCTCCAAATTCATGTTCCCTATGCGATTAGAATTGACTCGAAATTTTTTGAAGATGACTGACCTTGATCTATATTTCCAAGATAAAATTACTTGATTGGATTATAAGCTTTTTAAAAGAGTATATTTAGAGCTAAGAATTCGGTCATGCTCTACCAGAACCTCCGGCCTTGGCAAAAGCTGAACTACAGTCAACCCTAGTAGATCACATTTTTGTTATCTAGTTCTAAAAATACACTAATGATGTTATACAATGCATGATTGCTGGGTGTAGACAATAACTGATAGCCGAATGGTATTGAAGCCCATGGGCTATTTTTTTTTCTTCTGTACCACACCTAGGGTAAGTATATTCTATCGGTAATTGCTCCAGGCTTATCGAAGTAACGTTTGTCACATCTCTTTACCTAACATTTGACATAACATTAACATTTGGTTGAACAGCTTACTGTTCAAGCCGACCTGATGTGATGTGAAATTGTGTCATAACAATGGGTTTTCCTCTTCCTTTTTTCTGTAGTCTGAATATGAGGCTTGAGTGTGCAATTATTACTATTATAATTTCTTTTTCAGATATTCTGATTTCATCGTAAATGAGATAGATACTGACGGAAAAGTGGTGACATTAACAGATTTGTCCATACCAAAAGAAACAGAAGATACCAAGGTATAACATCTAAGATGGAAGATTTTTCATTTTTGTGGTATATGTGTGGTTATTGGTATACAGTAGGGATTACATTAGGGAGATAGGATAAATGGTATAGGGGTGGTCGGGGTCAGAAAAAGATGTCTTCCTCCCACCCCATGTACCATTTTCTGGAACAGAGTTTATCTGTCCATCCATGCTGTTAATAGTATTTTGCAGCGTATCTGTAGACTTTGGATCGTATTTATGACAAGCAGTAAAGATCTGGATTAGATGTCCCTTGGTGTGCCATGATCTGACCACGCCCTTAATTTGAGGGTCCATGTCAGGTGATTAGTCTGATCTTTTAAGAGCGGCGAAAACTTGAAAGTTCTTTTTTGAGACTGATTCTTTAGTCAATAATATTTTGGCCTGTGTATCATCGGGGTAATGTCTTCCTCCAAATTCTTTGCTAATCTCTATTTAGGCCTTGCCATCCCATGCTAGAATCAGAGGATCCCCTATAACTTGATTATGAGATAGAAATTCCCACTCGAGAGAAGGAAATTTATCCCAACCAAGCCACCGGGTGAGATTGGGATGTATTTTCCTTCTTGAGAATGGGAATTTTCATCCCATGATCAAGTAAATATGTGATTCTTTTTCCCATATAATTTAAATTAAAGTGGGGGGGGGGGGACTTAGAAACACCGGTGTCCGTAATTCCGTGATTCTGTGATTCCATAATTCCGTTATTCCGTCATTCCGTAAGATTTTCTTGTCCGAACAATAACTCGTGAACGATTTAACCAATCAACTTCAAACTTGGTGTGTGCCTTGACATTGGCGAGTGGACGGTTGGGATTGTTTTTCAGCAATGTACATAATCCAATATGGCCGCCGTCAGCCATATTGGATTATAAGCAGTTGGATCTTAGATTTTCTTGTCCGGACAATAACTCGTGAACGATTTAACCGATCAACTTCAAACTTGGGGTTTGCCTTGACATTGGCGAGAGGACGGTTGGGATTGTTTTCCAGCAATGTGCGTAATCTAATATGGCCGCCGTCAGCCATATTGGATTATAAGCAGTTGGATCTTGTCCGGACAATAACTGGAGTATGATTCAACTGATCTACTTCAAACTTGGAGAGTGCCTTGACATCGGTGAGAGGACGGTTGGGATTGTTTTTCAGCAATGTGCATAATCCAATATGGCCGCCGTCAGCCATATTGGATTATAAGCAGTTGGATCTTAGATTTTCTTGTCCGGACAAGAACTCGTGAACGATTTAACCGATCAACTTCAAACTTGGGGTGTGCCTTGACATTGGTGAGAGGACGGTTGGGATTGTTTTTCAGCAATGTGCGTAATCCAATATGGCCGCATTCAGCCATATTGGATTATAAGCAGTTGGATCTTAGATTTTCTTGTCCGGACAATAACTTGTGAACGATTTAACCGATTAACTTCAAACTTGGGGTGTGCCTTGGCATTGGTGAGAGGACGGTTGGGATTGTTTTTCAACAATCTAATATGGCCGCCGTCAGCCATATTGGATTATATGCAGTTGGATCTTGTCCGGACAATAACTCGAGAATGATTCAACCGATCTACTTCATATGTGGGGAGTACCTTGACATTGTTGAGAGGAGGATTAGGATTTTTTTCAAGGACGTACTTAATCCAATATGGCCACCATCAGCCATACTGGATTTCATTGGATTTTAAGCAGTTTGATCTTGTCCGGACAATAACTGGAGTACGATTCAACTGATCTACTTCAAACTTGGAGAGTGCCTTGACATCGGTGAAAGGATGGTTGATTTTTTTTCAGCGATGTGCATAATCCAATATGGCCGCCGTCAGCCATATTGGATTATAAGCAGTTGGATCTTAGATTTTCTTGTCCAGACAATAACTCGTGAACGATTTAATCGATCAACTTCGAATTTGGGGTGTGCCTTGACTTTGGTGAGAGGACGGTTGGGATTGCTTTTCAGCAATGTGCGTAATCTAATATGACCGCCATCAGCCATATTGGATTATAAGCAGTTGGATCTTGTCCGGACAATAACTCGAGAACGATTCAACCGATCTACTTCATACCTGGGGAGTGCCTTGACATTGTTGAGAGGAGGATTAGGATTGTTTTTCAAGGACGTGCTTAATCCAATATGGCCACCATCAGCCATACTGGATTTCATTGGATTTTAAGCAGTTTGATCTTGTCAGGACAACAGCTGGAGTACGATTCAACTGATTTACATGTACTTCAAACTTGGGGAGTCCCTTGACCTTGGTGAGATCCCGGTTAGGATTGTGTTTCATGAACGAGCATAATCCAATTTGGCTGCCATCTACCAGCGATATTGGATTATGTTGCATTTTAAGCAGTTGCATCTTGTCTGGACAACAACTCTAGACTGATCGACTTCAAACTTGGGGAGTGCATGGACATTGGTGAGAGGACAGTTGTCATGTATTATGTTTTATGGATGTGCATAATCCAATATGGGTGCCATCCGCTGTATTAGATTATGTTAAGCTCATCAGCGATATCTCCATTTTCAAATCATACTCTTCATCAATGATATGAGATATCGACCAAAAAAAATCGACCATAGAGGTCCATGGCCCCCGCAGCAGCAGCGCCAGTTATGGTGGATGTAATCCACCATAACTGGTGCTGCTAGCGGGGGACACCATAACTGGCGCTGCTGCTGCGGGGGCCATGGACCTCTATGGGCGATTTTTTTATTGAAAATATCAACAACACACTGAGAGAAATGTTGATGGAGTGCATCATGCCTGCAGCTCGTGTCAAGTGTCATGACTGGCCACCTGCGTCGCACGCACTCATCCCACATACGTGTGTGGGATGACTTATCCCAGCACGTTGTCCGGGCACATAGGTTTGCTGGAGTATTATATTGGAATTTCTCATTCTCGCATCTCCAGAGTCATATGCATCTGGCTGAAATAACACACCAAGTCTGTATTTTGTGCATTAGTAATGAGTATATGCCACTCCTCGAGAACCGTGTGACATACTGATCAATGCGACCAATCAAAAGGCCATTAGGCCGTGTTAAATTGATTCCTTGTTTCTTGTCTCCATGCTGCTTGACAACCAAAGCGGTAAAGCGGTAAACACAACACAACAGCCATTTACAACACAAAATTTTGATTGAGGATTTTCAGAACACTGGCCATTATTTTAGCTCATTAATAGTGCATCTCTGTAGTTAGAGACCCCAACATTTTTTTCACCTATTTTATTTTGGATTAGTTTAGATTTGATTTCATAGAGGGCATTTTTTAAAGTCCAATGCTTTTTAAATTTTCGAAAACGAATCAAAACTTGATTTTATGCAGATTTTTGAAGTTATTTTATTTTAGCGGTTTATTGGAAATCAGTAGATGTTAACACAATGGGAGCCTAATGGGTAAAATGGTACACAATTATAAGTAAATTTCTGCAAAAACTTTTTCCTTTCTTTTAATTTCAGGACAATTTTAATAAAATTTGGTAGTCAGGGGTTTTTGAACATGCTAGATCTGCTGGTGGTCATTTTGTTGACATCGCGGCAATATTTAGCTGCCTAATTTGCATAAATTTGCATAATGGAACACCGTTTTACTATGGTACAGGGGTGCCTGCATTGAAACATGTATCAAATGTCACCAGTGTTTCTAAATGTGAACTTGAGAAAAAGATTAGACCCATGGACAACCTGAACATTCCCACACCACATAATTATCTTTTCCCACTGACATTCATTAATGAGTTAATTTCCATAAATTTCTTACTCGGTATGGAACATTTATTTTATTTGATGATGTATATCCTAATTTTCTAATAAGAAATAAGTTTTAAACAAAATGAATAATTTTTAAAAATCAAATCAGTTGAAGATCCAGCATTTCCTTTTGCTTATCCTGTTGTAAGTAGATGAAGCACCATTGTCAGCCAGAAGGAAAAACATTTGAGTAAATGGAATCAAAGTTGTTGTTGTTGTTGTTGCAAAATAAAATAAAGTGACACAGATTGATAAAACTGACTTCATCACGACTATTTTATATGCTATTAATTTTTCTTAATCTTAAAACATTTTAGGAAATATTATTCTGGTGAAAATAATTAAATATTTCAATGATTTGTTTCATATCGCAAGTTTAGTCCAACAGAGATTACTACTAACGTGACTAGAGCTGTTTTCTCATCACCCGCGAAAACGGCGACACTATGATGTACCACCTGGACGTGGTAAGGAGAATTCCATGGTGAACCACAAGACGACTTGCGAGAGATTTACGTTCTCTGAGGTCATGTAACTTGACATTGTATTACATTCTGACATATCACATATTAATTCATACATTAAACAGTAACAATAGCGCAAAATTTATAGCAAAATAGATCGTTTTTCGCCAGCATGCAACCCCAAACGACGCTATCAAAAGGGCGCCGCCATTTTAGACATGAGACGCCCTCTGTCGGCATGACCTCGTTACCTCTGGTTACGCAATCTAGCCCCAGAACTCACTTTAGCTGCGAAAACTGCCAATACGGAAATAGCCGAACGTGAGATTGCTGGTTACGTCGAACAACAAGACGTTATGCGCTTCGGGGGATGTACAAGTCTAAATAAATAAATTCGACATGAGCCAGTACAATTTTTATTCATATATATGGACACGACGACTTTAATACCAATAAGTCTCAAACAAATTGCATTCCATTCTTCAGAATACAGCCGACTCTCGCGCATGTGGCTGCTATGCTGTACTGAATGGTTTTGTCAGATGGATTTCTGACACTCGTGGGAGCAACAACAACAACGCCAGCATGCAGCAATATAATTTTTTTGACAACGAACAAAATTCTGAGACTGTTTAAACGTTTTTAGTCGCTATCGACAAACAAATACACAAAACCATGCTAGCTAATCCATAGACTATCTTGTTTAGTGTATTTTTTGCCTGAGTGGATTTTTTTTTTTTTTTTTGTCAGTTGAATTTTTTCTTGTGTTGTAAAGCTATGCGGGCGATTTTGGCGTCGGCAAACCTAAGCGCGCGCGGGACAAGAAACAATGAATCAATTTAACACGGCCTTATTTTACCAGGAGCTCAATACGATGCAATGGGGATCGCCAGCCACACTAGGCGGCGCTAGTGCTCCAACAGGTAAAGATGACGTGATGTCATAAAACGAACAATTATGTCATTACCTTATGACATTGCCTTTGTGACATACAGAAAAATGACATGGACATGCGCCATTTACCTAAGTACACGTAGCCACCTGGCGTCAGTTCGAACTGGCAAACCCCATTATGGCATAACACTCCGGTGCATAGAGATCTCGCATGCTCGTGTCAAATAAAGATTTCAAACTTTAGCCATGTGACTCACACAGAAAATGTGATTGGACATCTGGGAAGAGCAATTGATACTCATCCGGGGGTGCTTTAATGTGAGAGCGTCTACTGGAGAATTAACGTAGGAATCGCTGTCATCTTAGCAACAAGGGAATTTCTGGGCCTAAAACAAAGGCTATCAGTGACAGTGAAACTAATCAAACAAAGTCTTGTGCTTTTTAAGAGGAGACCACCTGTGGATACTTTTAGACTGTACCAGCCTAAAATAATAACTATGACCTGATACCAGAACCTGGGGAGAACCTAGGTATTCACAAGTCTTCTAATTGATCATTGTGATATAGCTCAAAGGGACGTAACCAGTCAGAACTTATATATGCTTATCCCTCTCATAATTTGATCCCCATATCAAAATTAACCCGGTTCAGGGTTGTAAAGACCCCAATTTTGAACACTATCGCAGTCACGTTTTTTCCTGTGAAATCAGCATTTGTTACTATTTTCTTGTGTTCACATACATGTACTGCATGGAATATATATCAGAGGAGATATGTGTCAAAGCAACAACAATAGTACTGGTATACATTTTCTTGTATTGTGAACTTGACCTCATTCTGTCCAATGCAATGTATTCTGGCAGACATATGCCCCCGAATGGATTCTCATAGAAATTTCAAAGGATCACAGAACTTCTTTCAAAAATAGCTAAAGATTTTGATTCATTCATTCATATACATTTGCTGAGTGCGGTGCATTCACAAGTTTGACATCAGCAATGGAAATGACGCTGTTGCCATATCACAATAGAGCATAACTATGAAACTTGATCAATTGTGAACTGGAAGAAGTCTCTTGGTGCCGTGGCATTTCTGAATGGGAAGTCATTCATAGAGATTATTCTGTACATCTCCAGGTGGAGGTCTCAGACACGGATCAATGTTCCTGTATCTGTGAGGAGGACAGGGAGAAACTGAAGACGTTAATGGAGAGCAATGACAACACACTGTCTGTGATGATTAAGGTAAGTTAATGTTTGCAAATACTCATTGATCAGGTGATACGGGGTTCAAACACTCCCCACAGGCTGGGGTGGCTGGGGTGGCTGGGATACGGGTATGAGTGATTCTCCTGAGATTAGCATCAAGAACTGCCTGAGCAGGTGGCGTTACTTTCATTTTATTATTGCCTGTTCATAGTGGGTGAGATTCCCTCGCATTTTCACATGGAGGTATTGGTGGGGATATTGGGGTGTGTTCGAAGGAGGTGTCAAAACATTAACAGCCTTCCAAATCTTCATTTTTTTTTAAGCCTCACGTATTCATCTGACTCTAGCTTAATATCCAATTATTAGGTGAAACCTTGCAATGCTTGGTTGATCCTACATGGTACACTGTGATATATCATCTTGTATCTAAAAAGGTCACCTCATAAATGTAGGTTGGATCAATTATAATTCACAATTAGACAAGTCAGTATTTCATATTTCAGCCTGTGAGGATATTTTTTATACCCGAGCGAACCCGCCAGAGGTCTCACCACTATAGCAATATGCAATATCTCAACTAATGCCAATTGTATACACTGCCGGTATTGAATTTCCAATACATTTTTATTTTCCCGGAAAGTAATCAGTAACTGATCACTCTCCATAAAATCGTGTGGCCATATATTGTGAAAATCTCCATCATAACACTCATTGTCATGTTCATACCGACTTGAAACCCTCCATATGTTATTGGACAGTAATGTTTTGTATAGACGAGTCCCGGTTGCAAGTGAAAGGATATACAATCTAACATGTCTAATAACTTACAGTGAAAACTGCGAATACCGGCACCTGGGTAACCGACCAATCACTAAATACCAACCTTATCAAGGCTCTCTATACTTAAATACTTAAATTGAAAGTATTTTGAACCTTGATAAACCAGAACCCTGTCAAAACCAACGCTATAATCTGGTCCCAAGTATGGTCGGTACACAGGTTTCACTGTATTTGTTATTCACCTTCAGACAGAAATGAAGAACGAATTCAAATAGTTGAACAATTTTGACTGATCATTAGCAATCTGATCATGCTGCTGTCATGTTGTTTGGACACCTGTCATCTGCATATTTGTGAACTAAATGTAGTTTTGGCTAACAGCTGTCCAATATCAAACCATTCTCAAAGAGAGCCAATATGTCTACCCACATGGGAGACCAAAGCGATTCACGGGCAAGTCTGAGCCATCTTTAACACCAACTTCAAAGCGTAGCCCGCATTATGTTGCTCTCTCGAGTGGGACTATTAGTGTGTGAATTACTTCTTGCTGTCAATATTTTTTGTTTTCATGGTCATATACAAAAAATATTAATTTGCTCCTACATTATTGTAGCTTTAGCTTCAATTCTGGATACAGACACATGAAAATGATATGGTACACCCCCCCCCCCCCTTCCAATTTGGGGACTGGCTACTTCTTACCTTAGAGTCTTGTGGGACTAGAATGAATCAAATATCCAACATAGAAAAAAATATGCGGCAATTGTGAATATCTAGAAAATATTGATGAAAACTGTAAAGGTGTATAATAAACATCAATGCTGTGAAATATTATTCACAATAGAAAGTGAACCAGGAAGGGGATGACATTTTGCAAAGTAAAGTAAAGGTGAACTTCTTGAAAAATATTTCTTAAATTGTGAAATCTCTAACTATTTGCAGGTAAGTAGTGACAAAGAGGAGAGGACCAAGATTCATCAGATGATCAGAACATGTTTCCCTCGACTAGAGAGCTCCACAGAGGAGGAAGGTTTACAGAAATTGATCAAATGTCGGCTGAGAACAGCTGGTATGTACAAATAGGGTGTAATGAACTGTTACAAAAACTCTGATTGGCTAGATTGTCTTCAAATTTTCTCCACAAGCCAATGAGAATCCCAGATTTCTTTTTGAAAATTTGGATTGACCAATCAAATGCTTTAAAACTGTAAGATATCCCACGATGCACTGTTGTTTCTATAAAACTCCATTACATTATCGTGATAAAATATCTGATGTTTCAAATAAAAAAATGAAGAAATAGTTCCATTGCTTTTTAAACAGTTTTACACGAAGTGATGGTAAATATTACTTTCTTCAGAATTTTTTCTACATTCAGGTGACAGAAAAAGACTATGGCCTGCAGGAAGAGGAGACTACTGCAAGTTTGTACTTTACAAGGAAAACAAGGACACCATGGATGCCATCGACCTGATTTCTAAACATATAAGGTCAGTTAATTCCAGAAAGGGCATGATGTTACCTTGATTCACTGCTGCTCTTTAACCATATTCGACCTGGGGGGACACTTCCCCCCAGTTGGTTTTTAGCTTCCATCTCCGGAACATCTAAAACTTGAAAGCTGACACCACGTGACTTGCATAAACCCCCAAGCAGAGGATCATGGGGAAATTAAAAATGGTGTCCATGTTGGGTATGAGAGAAGAGACGTTTTTGTCATTTTTTTCAAAATTCCTGCTTGAGGAAAAGTGGGCAAAACCATTTTATTTCACATCAGATTATTCAGTTTTTGCCAAGAAAACACATAAATAAAAAATTTGATCAAAAAATCGTCCCTAAGAATGCCTTTTTTGAAAATCACTGTGACATCATCATGGTGGCTATGTTGGATTTTTTTTGACATTTTCTAGTAGAGCTTGACTGAAACATATAGTGTGGTAAATTTCAGCACTCTAGCCTTGGGGATAACGAAAATATATAAGGGGCACTCCCCTTATTGGCCAGGCCAGATAGATTTAAGGTCAGAGGTATTGAAGGCTGCTTCTGGTACGTAATCACCTCAGTTTCATGTCTCCACAATTAAATTATATTCAAAACCTATTTCAGAATATTTGTTTTATTAAGGGAAATATCTCTTTCTACATATGAATCAATAGGTTCTGTATACAGTATATAGTTAATATTCTAGGATAATTAAATAATTGCTTGAACCTTTGGTACTTAACGGAAGTTCCCTGCACCTATGTGGCCAGGCCAGATAGACTTAAGGTCAGAGGTATTGAAGGCTGCTTCTGGTACGCAATCACCTCCGCTTCACGTCTCCACAATTAAATTATTTTACATAATATATTCAAAACCTATTTCGGAATATTTGTTTGAAAATCTGTTTTATTAAGAGAAATATCTCTTTCTACACATGAATCAATAGGTTCTGTATACAGTATATAGTTAATATTTCTAGGATAATTAAATAATTAATTACTTAAACCTTTGGTACTTAACGGAAGTTCCCTGCACCAATGTACCCCCAGTAGAACAAGGAGACAAACTCTTTCCTAATCATGCTATACACAGACTTGTAATCATTGTTTGGCAGGTTTGAATGCTGATGACATCCACACACAGGCACTCCAACCCACTCAATTCCTTACTGCTTTATTGAAAAATTGTTCGATTACATTGCATGAAAAATTCTATGCTAGATTAATACCCGAGATTATTTGAATGGGCATATCTGAATTAATATTACGTACTTTTGTAGTGTTTTTTTAGTTACACTGTATATCATTGTATTTTTGAGAGAAATGGTCTGCATACATTATTACATCATATCTACAATCTGTTAAAGGTCACGATATGATAGAACTGAATAAAAAAAATATCTTTATCTGCATGTCTGTCTGTTTGTCCACAGAGTGAAACCAAACCTGTTTTCGTATGCGGGGACGAAGGACAGACGGGCCAAGACATCACAGGAGATCACAGTTTACAGGTATACATTGAGAAGATCAGTTTCTCACAGTACTGAATTGAAAATGATGATTGTAGGTGAATGCAACAGTGCATGTATCATATTACAGTCATCTGTAGGCGGGACGACATCTGCTTGTAGTCAGATGATTGCAGCAATGGTAAAATGAAGAAACAGATGATTGTACGCAAGACACACAGGGCAACAGTCAATTGTAGGTAGCGGGTATTTTTGGCAACAGTGCATTTGGCGATTTATTTGGCAATAGATATTGTCAAGGAATTAAGCATAAAAACATGGGTAGGCCTTCTATCTTTATGCAATTTGAAATCATTGAAGGTCAGGATACACCATACACGTGTAAAAGTAGATTTCCTTGTGTCTACTTTGATGTAATACTATAAATGATAACAGTAATTATGCCCCCCCTCTAATTAGAGGGAGGGCAAATAGCGATCGCTTTGTCCGTCTTTCCGTCTGTCCATCCGTCCGTCTGTATTTCTTGTCCACGCGATATCTCGGTTAATATTTGATGGACAGGATTGAAACTTGCATGGAATGTGGCCAGTGCCTCATAGTTGTGCAGCGTAGAGTAGAGATTTTCCGAGTTCCGGTATAATTTTCAAGAGTTATGGCCCTTTTTCTGAAATCGCTGTGAATGGGACTTGTCCGGGCTGGATCTTGGTTAATATTGTATGGGCAAGTATGAAATTTGCATGATATGAGGTCAGTGCCCCACAGTTGTGCAGCGTAAAGTTTCACCCCGTTTCGCTTATATTTTCAAGAGTTATGGCCCTTTGTTCCTGAAATCTCTGTGAATTGGGACTTGTCCGGGCTGGATCTTGGTTAATATTGTATGGACAATTATGAAATTTGCAGGGTATGTGGTCAGTGCCCTGTAGTTGTGCAGCGTGAAGTTTCTCCGTGTTTCGCATATATTTTCAAAAGTTATGGCCCTTTGTTCATCAAGTCTTTGTGAATTGGGACTTGTCCGGGCTGGATCTCGGTTAATATTGTATGGACAAGTATGGAAATTGCAGGATTTGTGGTCAGTGCCCTGTAGTTGTGCAGGGTGAAGTTTCTCCGCGTTTCGCGTATATTTTCAAGAGTTATGGCCCTTTTGTTCTTGAAATCTTTGTGAATTGGAACTTGTCCGGGCTGGATCTCGGTTAATATTGTATGGACAAGTATGGAATTTGCATGATATGTGGTCAATGCCCCATAGTTGTGCAGCGTGAAGTTTCTCTGCTTTCGGTTATATTTTCAAGAGTTCTGGCCCTTCGTTCATCAAATCTAAGTGAATGGGATATATTTATTTGTCCAGGTTGAATCTCAGTCCATAACCGATTTGGACCGGGAAAATGGTCCTCCACAGACCAATACAGAACAGAACAATGGCGGAGCAGTGTCAGATTAAAGCGGAAGGGGGGCATACAATTGAACAATCTCTGATTGCCTCCTTGCTGTGTTTTAACAAATTTGGACCTGATCACTACCGAAATTCCTATAACAGTGAACTCAAAATATCAAATTTCAAAAAACAAACACTTGGGGCTGATCCTAAAACATGCTGAAATTCCTAAAATCTTTGGGTAGATTTGGTTACCTCCAACAGACATTTTACATAAATGGCCAAGCAGGGCTTATACCCCATGTTCTATTTCTTGAATTAAGTACCATCACTACTGTTATGTCATATCAGATAACATTATGTACCAGTTAGTGGCTGCTTCCATCTACAAAGGACTTGTTTATTTGCAGGGTGTCTGCAGACTCTTTGAAGAATGTAGATGCGTCACTTCGTAATATGGCAATGGGTAATTTCAGGTACGGTAGTTATTGAATTTCACGCTATGTTGAGGTAAAGGTGTCTATTAATTTGTTCACTTCTAGTCCACCTTCCAACTGAAATTATTTTCAAAGTTATTGTAAATGGCATCTCTTTTAACTAACATCATTAATTTCCTTAATAAATCACTTTAGAATTATCATGTCAATTATAGAAAAAATGCCCCATCAGGCTCCCGGGGTTGACCTGTTGAAAGCAACGTTAAATCATATTCACTCGCTCGCTCACTCTAGAAAACAAATGTGTTCAAATTATTTGTTCCGGCAGTTTGCCGCTAGAGCCAAAATGAACGACTTGTGCTTTCAGTGGCACGATGAAAGCGTGACTGTTAGAATTTATTGTTCGGTCATTGACTTGAAAATACTGGGGTTTTGTTTCATTAGGACAGAGAAAATCATGGCAGACAGAAAATCAAGCGTTTTCAAATTGAATTTGGAACGTGAATTGCTAGGGAATTACCATACCACTTTATGGTAAGGTCTCCAATGATTTACGCTCTTCAAAACATACTTTAGAAGCTAATTCCGAAAAATGTTATGCCAACAAGATGTTGGTAGTATCCTTCAGTCTAAGTATTTTAGCCCACCAAAATCTGGTCTGATTCGAAAATCCAATATGGCCGCCCCGTGGGGCTTTCGGGGATTGACCTGGGATGTCGTTGTGCACACCGCAGGTCAAGGTAAGAATAAAGCTCAGCTTCTCAGAGAGCTTGTTGTAAGAGGCGACTAACTGAGGCACCTGTGGGGTTCCCGGGTGTGAAAAGGAATAGGACCCCACCCGTGTGGTTCCCGGGTGTGGAAAGCAATAGGACCCAATGTCGTGATATGACTGAAATATAGTTGAAAGCGACGTTAAATCATATTCACTCAATCACTCACTCCAATATGGCCACCAGGCGGCCATCTTGGATTTCCCCATGAGACTTTATCGCGATTTCTTAGGAACTACTACATGGATCTTTCTCAAATTTGGTACACAGGTTCCCCTTGGGGTCTAGTTGTGCAAGATACCTTTTCTGGTCCGATTCGAAAATCCAATATAGCCACCAGGCGGCCATCTTGGATTTCCCCATGAAATTTTTGTTATCGTGAATTCTCCGGAACTATTTCATGGATCTTTGTCAAATTAGGGAAACAGATTCCCCTTATGGTCTAGTTGTGCAAGAAATGAAATTTTGTTATCGTGAATTCTCAGGAACTATTGCATGGATCTTTGTCAAATTTGGTAAACAGGTTCACCTTATGGCCTAGTTGTGCAAGATAGCTTTTCTGGTCCGATTCGAAAATCCAATATGGCCACCAGGTGGCCATCCTGAATTTCCCCTTAAAACATTGTTATCGTGAATCCTCAGGAACTACTTCATGGATCTTTCTGAAATTTAGTACACAGGTCCCACATGGGGCCTAATTGTGCAAGATACCTTCCGATTCGAAAATCCAAGTTACTCTTCAAATTAATATGGTATTCCCAAGTTGTGACGTTGCATCACAAGAGTCGGCGGATCAAACGGTGTGGCATATTCTATATATTGAGTATAGAGAATATTCATACCTTCACTTTCTATATCAAGGAGTTCAAATGATTCTGAATTGAAATGTATTTCTTCAAATTTTAAATCAGTTTACTTTATTCCATGCCGTTGCAAGTGAACTGCCCCACCGTTTCGTCTGCCGACGGGTCGGCTACACAAAGGGATGTCACTCTTGTGATGAAATGTCACAACTCGACAACTGTAGACTACTGTGCGTTTCGATCCAAGGGAGATAATCAGGATTCAGACACTTTCAAAGTTTCAACATCACTGCACGGACCGTATCCCTTCAGTATTAAGTTGTGTATCATCTTTCTATTTTCGAGCATGGTATCTTAAAAGAGATATTTCAAACTATCCCAGTAAACAGAACAGAATTAGCATTCGTTCCTAATAATAAAATCTTAGGTACATCTATGTTTCATAGCTCAGGCCAAAGTGTCGAAGAGATTTGTCTTCGCTTCCAGTACCCGATGACAAGTGCAAAAAACAAATACTACAAACTGAAGACGAAGGATCCTCCGAACATTCACTTTCAGACTAACTTTGCTCATTTCACTTGTACTATAACAACCGACATCAAGTACAGTTTCTAGAAATCTTGAAACTTATGAAGATAATATCTTGGTGTTTTCCAATGTCCCTTTTTCGATCATTTTTGATCAAAATCAAATTCGAAATTCTGGAAACAAAATTACAAATCAGTCGTTTGTTCTTAGTAACAATGGACAAAAAGATCCTCTTCTCATTAGCTTACAATTATCGGACACTGGTGGGTGCCAAGATCCTTCAGGATCTCTCGTTATGCCCCCCCTCTAACTAGAGGGGGGCATATAGCGATCGCTTTGTCCGTCCGTCTGTCCGTCCGAATTTCTTGTCCGGGCAATATCTCGGTTAATATTTGATGGACAGGATCGAAACTTGCATGGAATGTGGCCAGTGGCTCGTAGTTGTGCAGTGTGGAGTTTTTTCTGAGTTCCGATATAATTTTCAAGAGTTATGGCCCTTTTTCTGAAATCTCTGTGAATGGGACTTGTCCGGGCTGGATCTTGGTTAATATTGTATGGACAAGTATGAAATTTGCACCTGTTTCTATGATAACACCTTTCTGGATTCTAATTATCAGAACGCCAAATCAAAAGAAAAATGGGAAAGAGAATTGGGTAAAAAAAATACGAAGTGGTGGAGTAAAGTATACCTTATGCCTATCCGCACTACGGTAGACACGAAATTTCGATGGTTTCAATTTAGAATTACACACAGAATCCTGAGTACAAATTCATATCTGAAAATTATTGGAATTAGAGACCAAGATAACTGTACATTTTGTGATAAGGAAAAAGAAACCATCCTTCATTTATTTTGGACCTGTACAAAAACTAAACAATTTTGGATTGAATTTGAAATGCTAATAAAGCAGAAAGTGGGGGTTCAAATAAAACTCACCGCAGAATCCATTCTATTTGGTGATCTAGTCAGTACTGGTTTATTAAATTTGATAGTGCTTGTAGCCAAATTTTATATATACAAAACCCGATGTCAGAAAAATAGACTTTACATATCTACTTTTAGAAGGGAATTGTTTTCATATTACCAAACAGAACAAAATATGTACGCCATGGGCGACAAGTATAACAAATGGCCCGGTAGGTGGGGATCTTGGGTTGAATTATTTGAAGATTTGCATGGTAAGTAAATGGTTTCCAGGTATACTGCTGTCCTTTGTGGAACCAAAATATGAAAATGAAATGTTTGAATTGAAAGCTATTTGATTCTATCCAGTCTAGTGGGCGTGATTTGTGTATAGCTTTTGTGGTTTTATTATATTTTTTCTGTATTTATGTTTGTAAGGCCTTTGTGACTACGTTCTACTTTCTGGTCACTCTTGTTTCTGTAAGAATTTTTTTTGTTTTTTTTTGGGGGGGGGTTCTTTTTTGTTGAGCTTTTAACATTGTTACATATATATGTTTATATTCAGGTGCAAATAAAGTATGGAATTATAAAAAAAAAAAAGTATGAAATTTGCATGATATGTGGTCAATGACCCACAGTTGTGCAGCGTAAAGTTCCTCCACGTTTCGCTCATATTTTCAAGAGTTATGGCCCTTTGTTCCTGAATTCTCCGTGAATTGGGACTTGTCCGGGCCGGATCTCGGTTAATATTGTATGAACAATTATGAAATTTGCAGGATGTGTGGTCAGTGCCCTGTAGTTGTGCAGCGTGAATTTTCTCCGCGTTTCACATATATTTTCAAGAGTTATGGCCCTTTTTTCTTCAAATCTTTGTGAATTGGAACTTGTCCGGGCTGGATCTCGGTGAATATTGTATGAACAATTATGAAATTTGCAGGATATGTGATCAGTGCCCTGTAGTTGTGCAGCGTGAAGTTTCTCCGCGTTTCGCATATATTTTCAAGAGTTATGGCCCTTTTTTCTTCAAATCTTTGTGAATTGGAACTTGTCCGGGCTGGATCTCGGTGAATATTGTATGAACAATTATGAAATTTGCAGGATATGTGATCAGTGCCCTGTAGTTGTGCAGCGTGAAGTTTCTCCACATTTCGCCTATATTTTCAAGAGTTATGGCCCTTTTTTCTTCAAATCTTTGTGAATTGGGATTTGTAGGGCTGGATCTCGGTTAATATTGTATGAACAAGTATGAAATACGCATGATATGTGGTCAGTGACCCATAGGTGTGTAGCGTGAAGTTTCTCTGTTTTCCGTTATATTTTCAAGAGTTATGGCCCTTTGTTTAAACCTAAGTGAATGGGATATATTTATTTGTCCAAGCTGGATCTCAGTCCATAACTGATTTGAACCGGGAAAATGGCTATATTATATGTTATTCTACATTCCAAAGCAGACAACATAGGTCCTGAAGTATGAAATTGCCCCAAAAACAGTGAATTGGATACAAAATTCACTGATCGCTTCATAATTTCACCACAATATACTCCCAAGGAATGTAGGTCTCATAACCAGGTCACTGTTTCGGATTTGGCGAAAGCCCTGGCGACCATCTTGCATCGAAGCATCGTATTATCACTTGTTGCTTGATATTTGGAATATGTATTATGTGAGACATGGCAAAAAAGTGACTGAAACAGAATTTTTATAATTATCCAAATTAGGCCTCCACCAACCAATAATGAACAGAACAATGGCGGGGCAGTGTCGGATTAAAGTGGAAGGGGGGGCATACAATTGAGCAATCTCTGATTGCTTCCTTCCTGTGTTTTAATTGCGAGAGAAACCAAGTTAGTATTTTTCGAAACTTGCTTGTCTTGTTTCTCTATAACTTTGTCATTAATCTATACCCTTAACCTGTTTAACTTTTCAGATACTGTAAAAATGATCTTCAGTTGGGCAGGTTAAAGGGGAACAGATTTGTTATTATACTGAGGTAAGATTTTACTAGTCTATGAGGAGTTTAATAATTCAATATCACGGGGACAGTCCAAACCACCAAGGGATATCTTTCAGGTTAAAGGGGAACCACAATGGTTTGGGGTTACTTCTAGAAGAAGAAAGTGCTCACGATTCTGGGTAAGATGCTGTTTACCACATGTAGTTACTCTAAACCATTGCAGAGATATTGGAGTATGAAACTGACATTCAGAGAATTTGCAAATGAGAATTAGTGATGTCACCAAGATAAGATAATGAGCTAAATTTATTCTGGAATGTTCACATAGCTAATATTCAGCAGTATGTCTAATCTCTTTTAAAGTTATACGTGTAGTAATATTGCATTATGCAAACTACATGTATTAGAGGGAATTTTTTATTTGAAAATTGTAATTATATTTAGGAATACAGTTACTATAGCAACCGGTCACTGATGGTTTGATTCGGAATTTTCACAGGTTATGAAACCTTAGTTACTGAATATGCAGTATCAAAGGTCTATGCGATTCAGTTAAGCAGCGTTAAGCTCGGTCAATACTTGGATGGGTGACCAGGTGCTGTACTGGCTGGGCTGATCAGTGTCCAGGGTAATAGGAACTGTGAGCACTCTCGTGCTCTGGCATATGTAGGCACCATCGTGATATGACTGAAACAAGGTTGAAAACGACGTTAAACCCTACTACTCACTCATATTTATTAAAACTGCACTGCAGTGGGCAAAGGAATAGTGTGCCTGCCTCACAAGCAGGAGGTCTGGGGTTCAATCCCAGGCCGGGTCATCTTGTTGCTTCCTCGCTTGACAATCCGCATTAGGAGGATAGATCAAGGACTGTTAGCCTGGTGTCAGGATAATTGGATTGGGTGAAGTATCATGTCTGACTATGACAAAATGCTTCAGTGAGACAGCTATACAACGGTGGGATTAAGACTGCTCTGTTACAAGTAGGCATCTCGTGATATGATGAAATAATTGTTAAAAGCACCGTTAAATCCTACTCACTCATTCATTCGCCCATATTCATTAATAAAATCATCAAGTGTTAAGTTCCTGGAATGAAACGCTTGGTTACCAGTTTCTATGGTAATGTTCCATGATTCTTTTCTCCATTGAGCTCTTGTAAGGCAGAAATGTTCAGCAATGATGGTCACATGATATGGCATGTAGCCCATTGATTGGGTTATTGTTTGTCATTTTCGTCCAGGAATGTGACAGGTGAGGAAGATCAAATGAAGACTGCCATGACGTCACTAGCCGATGTGGGATTTATCAACTATTATGGGATGCAGAGATTTGGAACGACGTCGATACCCACTCATCATGTTGGTCGGCAAGTAAATTCACTTTGAAACAACAGAGCCTGTTACGAAGTGTATCTTTAATAGTCTGTTGAGCTATATTGAAATCTTTAATATTTTGAGCATTGAAAGTAAATTTAATAACTCTGTAATATTGTGGTGATCAAATTCATCCAAATTTGGGGGTGGTTGAATGATATGAGTGATTTATTGGACAGCTTACGTTAATTGTTGTCCAGTATTCAACCAACTGCCATCAGCATGAGGACAACATCCAATTTCACATGACTTACTGTACTCATTGGGTAAAATCTTGTCAAACTTTGAAGCAGATGGTCAGATTCTCAATCCAATATACATAGTCTTGGGCGTCACTGGGGTATGCAGGGGGGTGGGGTGTGAACGATCCCCTCTCAGAACCCCAAAACATTGTATTTTTCTGTCTTGGACAGTACACAGCTGAACCCTCACTAGTACTTATAGGAACGACTCCCTGTTAAGACATCCTGGCAATGCCCATGGTATTACTGATATGTGTCGCTTGGACAGATGTCGCTTGGATAGATGTCGCTTGTATGTTGTCAAAGCCCATGACAACAGGCTGTCACTCCTGTTAGCTTGGAACTGTTCAACAGAGCCTGGTATCAAGGTTTCCAAGGCTATGCAAGGAGGTCGGTGGGATGGAAGGGTTCTCTTTGCACAACAAACGCTGGAACCACTTATTGGCTCACTCTAGGCAAAGCTCATCCTCCCCATGCACAGTCTGGTAAATCCCCACCTGGGCTTTAATAGCACATCACTTAAATTAATCCTATCTTTTGGCTAATAATGGTGGTGACTACTGATATACTGCACAAGCTATCTATAATCTCTTACAAATTAACGACTTATTGACGACTGTCAACTTCAACAGCTTATAGATTTGGCATTTGGCCTTTGTTTTTAGCTCATCTGGGCCGAAGGCCCGATGGGCTAATGTCATGGCCTGATTGTCCGTCGTCCGTCGTGTGTCGTGTGTCGTCCGTCGTGTGTAAACATCTTCTTCTCTGAAACCGCTTGACCGATTAAGCTGAAACTTGGCATGCATGTTCCCCCCACTGAGTACACCAGAATTTGTTCATGCCGTGTCGATACGATTTTAAATATGGCCGCCAGGTGGCCATCTTGGATTTCCCCATGAAATTTTTGTTATCGCGATTTCTCCGGAACTACTGCATGGATCTTTTTCAAATTTGGTACACAAGTTGCCCTTGGGGTCTAGTTGTGCAAGATACCTTTTGTGGTCTGATTCAGAAATCCAATATGGCCACCAGGCGGCCATCTTGAATTTCCCGACGAAACATTGTTATAGCGATTTCTCAGAAACAACTGCATAGATCTTTCTCAAATTTGGTACACAGGTTCCCCTTGGGGTCTAGTTGTGCAAGATACCTTTTGTGGTCTGATTCAAAAATCCAATATGGCCACCAGGCAGCCATCTTGGATTTCCCCATGGAACATTGTTATTGCGATTTCTCAGGAACTTCTTCATGGATATTTCTCAACTTTGGTACACAGGTTCCCCTTGGGGTCTAGTTGTCCAAGATACCATTTGTGGTCTGATTCAAAAATCCAATATGGCCAACAGGCGGCCATCTTGGATTTCTCCATGAAACATTGTTATTGCGATTTCTCAGGAACTACTTCATGAATCTTTCTCAAATTTGGTACACAGGTTCCCCTTGTGGTCTAGTTGTGCAAGATACCTTTTGTGGTCTGATTCAGACCCTTGCAAAAAAATCTTATAGGATCCTATAAGATTCTGAAAAATCCTATAAGATTATTCGAAATCTTATAAGATTCTAAAAAATCCTATAAGATTCTGAAAAATCCTATAAGATTCTGAGAAAATCTTATAAGATTCTAAGAAATCCTATAAGATTAAAAAAAATCCTATAAGATTCTGAAAAGTCTTATAAGATTCTAAAAAAAATCCTATAAGATTCTAAAAAATCCTACTGGATTTAATAGGATAAAAATATAATAATCCTATTGGATTTAATATGACACTCCATAGAATCAATTGTATTAATGATATTAAGAAGAGTGGAAATTGATCCCGCTCAAGTATTTCAGTGAATTATTTCACACAAATTAAGTGCGTTTCACTGAAGTAATTGAATGTATTTTCACCCAAACATTATTTTGCCCACCACTTCAGCGATTTATTGACTTAATAAGCAAAATCCACCCAACTTGATACTGGACTTCATTCAACTTGAGTGGGATCAATTTCCACTCTTTTTGGGAAAAACTAATTTAATGTTTTTAGAGAGTGATGTTTATGCAGTCTTCAGCCAAGACAAATATATCTAAAATGCGTTTTTGCTTAATCAGGACAGATCCGTGAATACCACAACACAAGTAGTATTTTGGACCCTATATGATCCAGATCTTATAGGATTTGCAATTTTACATGATCATATACGATTCAATATCAGTTCACAACACCCAAGTAATGTTCTCCATATTTGGCTGCTCACAGTTGGAGAGAGAGATTTTGTACCACAAATCTCCAATCTGCTGCTCATGAGGCATCAAATATCAATTTTGGTAGTTTCATATGAAATTCATCTTAAATTTTAACTTGAATTTAATACAAACTCATGATTAATATTTTCAATAGCTATACTATATTACAATTGAATTGAAGGATTGATTTTATTTTCATATTGTGTGAATATTCTATCATTATGCTGATATTTGACTGTGAAGTATTTTGAAATGTCACTTAGGAAATGCTAATAAAAATTGAAAAAAAACCTAATTGCCATCCATCATAGTTCGATATCCAAACAAATGCAAGGTCACTGAAAACTAAATTTAAATATTCTAACTCAAATCGAATTCACTAATAATCTTCATCTGAAATTTATTAAAATTGGAATAAATGTATGAAGTTTTGAATATTTGATTGTTTTGAATTAAAGTTTTATTTAAAATTGAATTAAGGATGTCCGTAATTAACTTTTCGAATAATGTGTGTTGCTGCATTCATAATTGTGTAATATGAGGAATATAGGTCGGTGTGCATTGTTTAGCTGTTGACACTGTTAAAAAGACGGACCCATGCTCCATTTGATAACCTAGAAAACAAAGGGAATAGCCCAAGTTTTGAATCCTATTCACAAAAAAATTACATAAATAGTATTTAACTTTTTCCTATATTCTAACTGTTTGGAGACAATCACAATGTCTTTCAAAATTTATCAAATTGAATTGAATGTTGCTGCACAAAATTCTCAGCTAGAAGACTTTTAAAGGAAATCGCTGTCGCTCAATCTAACTCAAACTGGCAAAAACTGCTGCCAAGAAAAAATCACCAGCAGACATCCCTTAAACCTTGATTGTCATCATTTCATTATGAAATATGTTTTGTTATCATTCAACTACTTGAAGATTCTCATGAATGAATAAACTTCTTATCAGTTCAAATGGTTTCCCAATCTAAATGGTATTTACAAAATCTCTCAACTTCAAATGGAGGGGAGATAACTCTGCTTGTTCACACTAGGTGGCGCTGCACAGAGACAAGAAAGATTTTTTTGCAGTTATTTTATTAATAGCTGACTGATTTGAGGACAGTAAAAGTCATATTTCCGATTATATATGGCTGAATCTCAGATTGATGGTAAGTACCTTTTGCAACTTGTAGGCTAAAATAGTATTCCAAAGTCTCCATTTGTTAAGTCTGGAATATTTTGGACTAGTTTAAAATATATTTTAGTTATATAAGTAACTTTGTCAGGTTTGTATATTACACTGTAAATACAACACCCAAAACATTATACTGCCTTGGAAAGATTTATTTATCTCACCGATTTATGAAAGAAAGGGCTTTTTGGTTCATTTTCTCGTTTTCTCTAATCTCATGGGTAGGATAGTTAGGCATGTACTTTTATTAAGCCCAGTGTAATTAACCTTAGATATAAAATGCTGTCTAACATATATTTCAATAGCTGAACAGACATGTATATTTTGTTAATTAAAATAACCGGTCAACCTCACAAGAATAGACCAGTTTGTCTTAGTGGTCCATTGTGTAAGGGATTAACCATGCTGGGTGACTCTTTGCACAGTTCAATGTGAGAAACCCAGAAGGGGGTGTTTTTACAATCTCATTGTGTCATTTCCTGTACTGGTATACCTTCTACCTTCAATAGTCAAGCCATTTCAGATGTTTACATGAAAAAATTGGCATAACATATGAATGCATTGATAACAGTTGATTTGTGATTCTTTCAAGTCCTGGCTTTTATTTCATACTGTCGGTTTCATGGTCTGAGCTTCCTGTCCTGTCAAATTGCATCTCTCCTCACCCCACCATAATGAACAGTTTATCAATGATGTTTTTATTATGACGTTCACAGCTTCACTGTGGACTCGGGCGAAGGAATACAAATACACTTACAACACAGCTTTGCCCAGTTCCGGGTAGGCCTAATGTACCAGTGGTGTGTACTATTCCTGACAACCCGAACTTGGGATGCTTTAATTTGTCGAGCTAAGGGCTGATCTATATGATGCTACAAATTGTGGTTAGTATCGTCCATTGTTCACTCCATTCAACACTCCATCGTATTCCTCTTACATATCAATATAAACGTAAATTGGTATTGTTGCCTAAACTTTAATACATGTTGTACCCCATTTATGTACTTTTCAATTGTGATGGTGGGGGGGGGGGGTATCATGTACTGTACATTCTTTCATACACATTATCTGAACGAAGTCAAACGTCATTTATTAGAATTTCCAGGTTGTTTGGTTACGCATTGCATTGCATTTTCACATTGCTTATTTCAATATTTAAAGTTAGTACACAATTGATTTGAAAATTGTTGAGTTTATTTTCGAAATAAATCGCGATATGATATGGTAATAATTGTTTTCCCCACAGGAGATCAGAGAGCCTACAAAGAAGATGAGCAAGACAGTTTGTGATGCCCGGAAGAATGAGCCAAACAACATCCTTGAGAAGTTAAAAAAGCAGCGACAAGGAAACCTTCCAGTGGCACCTGTTTATGATGAGTCAGATGATGTAAGTATAAATTCAACTATCATGACTATTCAGCTAAATCCCTAGGCTATTATCAAATAATTAATTATTTTGACCATTGAGAAGATTTCTCATTAATTGTCTCATCTATATTTACTGGTAAGATTTTAAATTTGTTTTTTTTGCAAGTTTGCTAACCATTAAAATGCATATTAAATGACACTGACTTTTAATGGTTAACAAGCGATCACTTGTAAATAATCATTTAATGTAATTAATCTTAGTAAATAATAATTCAATGAGATTTGATCCTTTGTCAACATGATTCTGCAATTTATGACTATTAACATTCTGACTGAATATTATCAATCCAATTGTCAGTACACATTTTGTATCTTTTATTTCATCCGAGAAAGATGACCATGGACCTAATGAGTGCATTGTTCACGAGGAATGAAATGGCCTCCCATACTTTGACAGGGATGAAACCCAATGCGACAAGAGAGGTAGAGGGCTCAGGCTAAGCCTGCAATTGACCAAGAAAGATCAAGCCATCCAAGGTAAAAGCTTTTCTTCATAAATATTCCAAACATCTGATAATTAATCCCAAGTTCAATGACCATGTTTTTGATAGCTTATAGTTTGAAATGTTGTGATTGAATATATTGATATTCAGTGGCTAACTGCAAATTATTTCATTCTCTTACAGACTACTGCCTGAAGAAATTCCCAAGTTCCGTGAAAGTCATTCGGGAAGCAATGAAGTCGAAACTCAGTGGCGAGCAGAAATTGTACGGAAAACTGATGGAGAGATTATGATGCCCTCATATGTTCCTCCGTTTATATCTCAAAAGTGCACATTTACATAATAAAGAAATATTTATTATATATATTTGTTTGTTCTTCTTTCTATGCGTTAGTTATTTACCAGATTATCTTTAACATAGCTGTGCTACATCCAAAACAAGCAATGTTTATGCTAATACATTTTCTGATGTATTTACTATTTTACAGCACAGGGGCATTTTGTATTTCATGGAGTTACTATAAAAGATGACCTATATCACTCATCCAAATATTTCTATAGAAACTTTATATCCTGTAGATTTCTAAGAATCCATTCCATAACTAAATTTTATAGGATCCTATTAAAAAATCCTACAAGATTTTTATCCTATTAAAAAATCCTATAGGATTTCAATCTTATAGGATTTTAATCTTATAGGATTTTAATCTTATAGGATCCTGATTTCTAGGATCCTATTAAAAAATCCTATAGGATTTCAATCTTATAGGATTTTAATCTTATAGGATCCTATTAAAAAATCTTATAGGATTTTGGGCCAAAATCTTATAGGATCCTATACGATTTTATCTTATAGGATCCTATAAGATTTTTTTGTAAGGGGAAATCCAATATGGCCCCCAGGTGGCCATCTTGAATTTCCCGATGAAACATTATCGCTATTTCTCAGAAACTACTGCATAGATCTTTCTCAAATTTGGTACACATGTTCCCCTTGGGGTCTAGTTGTGCAAGATACCTTTTCTGCTCTGATTTGAACTTCCAATATGGCCACCAGGCGACCATCTTGGATTTCCCCATGAAACTTTATCGCAATTTCTCAGGAACTACTGCATTGATCTTTCTCAAATTTGATACACAGGTTCCCCTTGGGGCCTAGTTGTGCAAGATACCTTTTGTGGTCTGATTCAAAACTCCAATAGGGCCACCAGGTGGCCATCTTGGATTTCCAGATGAAACATTGTTATCGTGATTTCTCAGGAACTATTCTATGAATCTTTCTCAAATTTGGTACACAGGTTCCCCTTGGGGTCTAGTTGTACAAGATACCATTTGTGGTCGGATTCAAAAATCCAATATAGCCAACAGGCGGCCATCTTGGATTTCTCCATGAAACATTGTTATTGCGATTTCTCAGGAACTGCTGCATGGATCTTTCTCAAATTTGGTACACAGGTTCTCCTTGGGGTCTAGTTGTGCAAGATACCTTTTCTGCTCTGATTCAAAAATCCAATATGGCCACCAGGCCGCCATCTTGGATTTCCCTGTGAAACTTTGTTATCGTGATTTCTCAGGAAGTATTGCATGAATCTTTCTCAAATTTGGTACCCAGGTTCCCCTTGGGGTCTAGTTGTGCAAGATACCTTTTGTTATTTGATTCGAAAATCCAATATGGCCACCAGGTAGCCATCTTGGATTTCCTCATGAAGCTTTATTATCGCGATTCCTCAAGAACTACTGCATTGATCTTTCTCAAGTTTGATACACGGGTTCCCCTTGGGGTCAAGTTGTGCAAGATAACTTTTCTGGTCCAATTTGAAAATCCAATATGGCCTCCAGGTGGCCATCTTGAATTTCCCCATGAAGTTTTGTTATCGTGAATTCTCAGGAAATTACTGCATGGATCTTTGTCACAGGTTCCCCTTGTGGTCCAGTTGTGTGCAAGATACATTTTTTGATCCATTTCGAAAATTCAATGAGGCGGCATCTTAAATTCCCCATGAAACTTTTTCATGAAATCTGAGGAAATTACTGCATGGATCATTTAGTGTTCGGGGGGACAACACAAACTAGAAACTCATCTATTGCAGTTCTTCAGTAAAAATTTGTCACAGCTACTTTCTCCAGTTACAGCCAGATGAGCTACAGTGCCGTGGCACTATTTTTTGATATCTGAATTTCATAGCTTTCATGCTTCTTCAATGACCCGTCATTGTTCTCTTCTACCATTGGAGGTTATAGAAATAACAGTGCATCACGGGATATTCTAGTTTGCAGTACTTGATTGATCTGTTCAAATTTTCAAAATGAAATCTGGCATTCTCATTGGCTTCCGAATAAAATGGAAAGAAAATTCAACCACTCATGTTGAGGGATTGTCTTTTATCAGGGCTTTACTACACAGTCAATGGAAGGAAGCAGTTGAACTGATCCTAAAGCCTAGATATGAAGGTATGTTCATGTTCCGTGATTTATTCATTTCTCTCTCTCTCTCTCTCTCTCTCTCAGAGCTGGAATAGAGTATTGAGAGATTCAAAAGACCGAGTCTAGAAAGAGACATCAGACAGAACATTTTTTATTCAAAACTGTTAACTATTATTATTAGATCGAAACGTCACAACACACCATGGTTTTCTCGTCACGTCATTCAGCATATGCGCAAAACATCAGAAGCTTTCTCACTGATCCATTTTCCAACCCAGTGATTGATGGAAGTGGAAGAACTTGCAAATCTGCCTTTACGCTAATTACCATAAATTAACCATGCAGACTTGGTGCAAGTCTATCAGGTCTTGTAAAGGCTTTATTTCAGATAAAAATGATCATAGCTTCATCTTTAATCTTCTTGCAGTTAAATGTATAATTAATTAACTATATTTCAGATGACTCTGAGATGGCTGAATGTCGCCGTGTCTGGTGGAAGAAAAGAGATGCTAAGAAAGCCCTGTCTCTGGTTCCCAGACAGAATTGTATAGAACAAGGACTGTTACAAGGCTTGATACGATACGGTCCTCATAATTATCTCCAGGCCTTGACCCTGGTAACTCCCTCACCATATTTTAGTATTTAACAACTTCTGTATTAAAATATGAACAAACGTGTAGTTTGTAAAAGTGTTTACGTGCTGGAATTTCATTATACTAAATGGATCACTTTAGTATGAGTCAAATGCATGTATTCTGAAATACAGTATTCCAGGTATTTGTTTATGTTAACGCTTGTAGTTCTGTAATCTCCACCATTGTATAAAATAACACTTGTTTTCTCTTTTTTAATACATTCTGTAACTAACTTAGGGATAGAACAAGCCCCCTTGGCTTTTAATCCACCCAAATGTATAGTCCAACGTGCTGTAGTCTGGTAAACCAAATATAAAAATGATATATCACCAAATAATATGGGAAAGAACCAATTTCCCTGAAGTTCATGGGAGAAAGATTGAATAATTCGTGTACAAGATTTGGTCCATAGTTATCCTACATTGTACATTGCACAGTGTAATTATGCTTTGTGTTTTCGCTGTATATTACACCCTGCAATCATATGACAGGGTGTCTGGAAGATGTGTATTAGACAAAGATGACAATGAATTCTTCTGCTGAATCCCTACAAACACGACCAGCAGGCGAACTTTGTCCTCTGGCACATGACACTTTCCTGTCTAGAACGGGCAAGATTATGTCTGCGTTAAAAGCTCAATGCAGCTGACAATGTGTGGCACTGGTTCACCAGCCAAGGCACAAGGTTTATCATCCACTGTTTTGCAGGGTAGTCTGAAGTAGAATTTTCTCTGATTACCTACTGGGATACATAGATTCAGCTATAAATGAAAATTCCATCTATTTGAGGCCAAATTTACAAATTTGAATTGGACAGAAGAAGCCTATTTTGTGAGATATTTCAAATAAGAGCAGAGAACATCTTAGATTATATTTCTACATATATATCAGATATCAACACTTAGTGAATGACAAAGTTTCAATTACAACAGTCAATTTTCTGTTGAATTCTATATTATGTTTTCATGTTATAAATTTTCTGTCAGATATCCAGGAACACCCGCATGATGTACGTACACAGTTATCAATCCTTCGTGTGGAACTCCCTAGTCTCTCGGAGAACAAAAGAGCATGGCTTGAGGCCAGTTGTCGGTGACCTTGTGTTCGATGCAGATGCCGATATAGGTACTGTGGTTTATATAGAAAAGCAGCTTCAAAGTCAACTTGCTTATAATAGTGATTATGTACACAATAATGGGGAGAGTATTTTGTAACTATCTGTTTGATTATCCCCCTTGAAACTCATCTGCAGCAGTTGTGTAATATGACAGATTTAATATGTTGCTACAGCTATTTTTGTGTCATTCCAATAACTTCTTGCAGGCTTTCCACTTTCACAGGTATCCGGGTAGAAATAGTGATACTCACAAATGATATGAACCAGTATCAATTTAGCTACCCATGGAAAACAGAGAAATTACTACTTCTGTCTATGGATAAGAAGCCATTTGCCCTCCAGACATCACAAATATCATCCCATTCTCGTTGGACAGATTCTGGTTATGGACACCCCAGTTTCTGTCACGTTATTAAACATCCGCGTCCTTTGCCGTCAACTCAGCTTTCGTTAATATTATTTTTATGTGCTCACATACTTCATGGGATATATTTTCAAATAAGTTATATCTCGAAATAGTATTTACAGTTTTGTTATCTTCTGAACCAAATAAACTCACTATAGCTTGTCTAGTACACAAGGCGTTATGGAGGACATCTGGAGACTAAATTGATTCTGTATAATTTCTTTCATCATTTAAAATTCATAGGATTCTGGGATACAGGTGGACAAAGTTTATTGGTTTTTCATCTGCATTTCCTGTGATTCGGTGGTAAGAGAAATTTAAGATGCATCAATATTTCAGACAGAGATGAGCGAGTGAAACCCATCATTCTAACATCTGACACTGTGAACAGCTACATTATCACTGATGTTGTCCTGCCATTACCTGGTTATGATGTCATCTTTCCAGCCAATCAAGGTATGAAGAATTTACTTAAAACTTGAGTTTGTTACTAGATCTATATCAGTGAATAATACATACATTGTGTTAATTCACCTTGTGAGTTTATTGATAGGTAATATACTGTTTATGGAAGTATTCATGCTCATATTCAGATTACAGAAACGTCATAATTTCCATTATGGCAAAACAATGATTGGTTTCTGCTCAAAACCCCATAAAAGAGGGCTAGTGACACAGCTTTTTGTGTTTTGTTTTTTTTTATTCTGAAAAAGTGCCTGATTTAGGACAGTGATATGAGTGAAATCCTTGACAGTGAAATGTTCTTTGTCTAACACTATGTCAACAGGTAAAAGCTGACAATTAACATCAGATTGCAGAGAAATTCAAGGTGTTTAGCTGTTTTCTAGATCACAGGAGATGCATTGGCTTAATATTTTGTGAAACAAAATGTTGACGAGTACAGTTCAAAACGGCATGCTCACTGTGAGAAGATGACAATGCTTGCTACTTTACATGCATGAAAGTGTCCTAGAATATTACATATCAAACCTTAGTGCAATTTTCAAGAGTAACTATTGATTTTAATTTACAGTAGCTGATTGGTACACCGATCTGCTGGCAAAGGATGGTTTAGACATGGAGAAACTGAGGCACAAGAATAAGTGAGTTGTCTGCCCTTGGACCAGTAATTTCCGGCGGCGCAGCGCCGCCGGATATCTGAATTCGGTAAACATGGGAGCGGCCATCTTGATATTGGACGAGTAACAGGTGTTTTCTCGAGCCATACTTCACAGACGTACCGTGGAGTGATCCAACTAGTTTCATATCGTAAAACGACAGGACTGTATCACCCGTTCGTAGTTAACATATTAATATTAATTCTGTTACAATGAATTTATCGATGTGTACGTCTGCAGCAAAATGTTTGAGATTGAACTGCGAGTTACTAAAAACTTGAAACAGTAAAACATGCGGATCGGATTGATGTGTAGAGGAAGTCGATCTAGGCTTAATTCACAATGACACACATCAATAAAGAAATAGTGGCTTGATGATGGGTCCCGTATAATGCCACAGCGCGATCTCTTACATCAGGCTATATGAAGTGACTTAATACGTCAACCGGAGAACATTACTTTCAAAGTCCTAGTTTGACATGCGATTCATGTGCACATTTTGCCAGCAAGCACTTAATTTCTGGCTAACCCCACATTTTCCAGATGGGTTCTTGCGCGAACTACATTAGTCAAACCTTTAAGGAAAACAAATAAATCGACGTTTGCTTTTACCATAATGTGCATCGTGACCTGTATTCACCAGTTGCACACGTAATCGGCTTGTAATACGCAGATTATAAGCTACAAAGTTTTCTTGTTGAGATAATCAGGGGAATTATTATACGCCCGCCAAAAAGGCGGACGTATTATGTGATGGCGGTTTCCGTCCGTCTGTCCGTCCGTCTGTCCGTCCCCCGTGTCCGGTCTATATCTGGAACAGTTTTCTCTTTACAGTTCCAATTTTTGGTGAGTGGATACCCTACGGGGAGACGATGTGTCGCGTACCAAAATGAAGGTCAAGGTCAGAGGTCAAAGGTCACTGGCCTAAAAAACAGGAAATCACTGAAGTGTTCGTGTCCGGTCTATATCTGTGAACGTTTTCTATCCACAGTTGCACTTTTTTGTGAGTGGATATGCTAGGTGGAGACGATGTGTCGCATACCAAAATTGAGGTCAAGGTCAGAGGTCAAAGGTCACTGTTGCCTAAAATCAGGAAATCATTGATCATTGACAGTTTTCTATCTACAGTTCTAATTTTTGGTGAGTGGATGCCCTAGGGGGGAACGATGTGTTGCACACAAAATGTAGGTCGAGGTCAGAGGTCAAAGGTCAGTGTCACGGAAAAATCAGGAAATCATTAAAAATTTCTAATTTTTTGTGAGTGGATTCAATAGGGGGAAACGAGGTGTCGCATACCAAAATATAGGTCAAGGTCGAAGGTCAAAGGTCACTGACCCCAAAATCAGGAAATTATTAAAAATAACTTTTTTTGTGTCAGTAGATACATGAGGGGGACACGATGTGTCACATACCAATGTAGGTCAAGGTCGCTGTGACCCCCAAAATCATGAAATTGTTAAAAATCATGATTTTTTGTGTCCATTGATACACATCCTCACGAGCCAGTGTATCGATCGATCTGTTAGGATCGATAAACTGGCTTGGTTAGTTACCCATATGAGTTCTGGATATAAATAGATAAAGAGGTTTCCTCTAAATCAACCCAATCAGTGAACGCGCTAAGCCAGTTGATTAGGCCAATCCGCTGCTGGGTATGAGATATGACAGGATTGAATTTCATTGCGGACTCAACTGCTTTGATGTCAAGTTGAAATCAACATCAGAAGTCAAAGCAAAAACCGCAAGCTTGGGATACCGACATGCTTATTCAAAACAAGCGCGGTGGATGAAATGTACGAGATTGTATAATGGAGGCGTCGACTCAAGAACTCACTCGAAAGACCAGAAATGTCAAGGTAAACCCTCTCCAAGGATTTAGGATTTACCTGGACTTGTGAAGATGATTGAGATATTGAGGGAAGACAATGTGTCGTGTACCAAAATGTAGGTCAAGATTAAAGGTCAAGGTCACTGACCCAAAAATTTGAAATTATTAAAAATAACCTTTTTTGTGCCAGTAGATACATTAGAGGGACATGATGTGTTACAAATCAAAATGTGGGTCAAAGATGAAGGTCTCTGTGACCCCAAACTCAAGAAATCATTAAAAGTCACAAAAGTCATATACCTGTCGAAGACGAGATCATGTAATGCGATGTTGCATTCTGTCCATTCACCCATTAACATTAGTTGTCCATTCGATATCTCTAGTTTCAAGGTATGGATTGATAACAAACTTTGGGTATAGCTTACTCGCATTGCAAAGAGAGATCAATTTGTCAAAAGTCAAGTTTAGCTGCTTATATGTGTTAGGTTGGAATATTCAGACTTGTCTCCCCTACATGTATATGGCATTTGCCCTGTGGAGTTGTCTCTCATGTTTGATACATGTAAGAAATGGCTACATTTACTTAAATTCCTGTGAAATAAAAACCATACATTTACTAATTTAATGGGGAGAGGGGTCCTTTATGAACTTTAGACCTGTTTATTAACTCAAGAACAAAGGTTTACTTCATCACTTTCTTCACATCCTTCTACCTTCATGGAAAATTTTCTCGCCTGAAAGGAATCCATTTGAAAGAAAACTACTACTTTCTTGTGTTTGACTATTGTCGATTTCGGTGTGGGATATGTGAGCTCTCGACTCTTGTTTCAAGGTCACCTAGTTACCAAGAGTTCAGCCCATTTTAGTTTATCATTCAATATAAGATGTGATGTATGTAACATTCTCAGAAGCATAAAATCGTAGACCTTTCTCTGGATTGCTAGCTACCAATTCGGATGAAGGCCATTAACAATCTAGAAATTCAGACCAGTGTAATTCCAGATATACGGGCGTATATTGAAGCCCCTTGGGCTCTTGTTGTAATGGGTATAAATCTTCAGCCACCTGTACTATGAAATAATGGCAGGCTTTCTTAATCTACTAGAAAGTAATAGACATTTGACCACTTTGATCAAAATAATACCAAAATGACGTCAAATCAGCCATGTCAACCAATCATGACAAGTTTCATGCATGCGCTCTGATGGCTGTTAGAATAATCATGGCTGTTTGGATTCCAGAGTTGGTTCTCTCTGCTTTGAAGCAGTGCTTTGATTGGTCAATTAATGAAGGTCACAGAAGATGACATCTAAATGGCAGTTTTCAGATCATTAGTGGATTTATTGTAATCAGACTGAAATATTTGACATTAAATAATTAATTTGATCTCGATGCCTGGCTCATACAAAGAATGTTCATATTTCAAAATAGCTATCATAAACATGCTGTGTATTGTAGAGTGTGATAGTTACTGCACATTCTGACCCCAACCTACAAAAAAATTGGCCACACCTAGTTAGAGGGTGTGCCCAGATTGGAGAGATCTGTAACACTGTGAATACCAAATAATATTTTATACATGTATTCATGAAAATGCTCTGTTCGTGTTACACTTGAGTTTTTACCCCTCGGCCAACTGTGGCCTAGGGGTATTGTCGTCATCATGTACGGCTGTCCGTCCGCCGTTACCGCGATATCTACAGAACCGTTTCATGCATGGCAACCAAACTTGTTACATCTATTTATCTAAACGTAAATCAGAAGTCTATCGAAAATGAGTCATCTCGGACAATATTTTGCAGAGTTATGCCACTTTTTGAGATCTGGCGTAAGCCAGAGGCTCTTTAGAATGCTGTAGGGAAATGGACAAAAGTGCAAACCGACTCACGGGATAGCCTTACGCTGCATGAAAGTAGTTCCACAGAGATGAGTTTTGGGGATCCTTAGTGGTTGAAAGGCTTTTGTATGTCTATATTTAGTCACTAATAGTCACTTGGCATATATTTGATCCCTTATCTGCATTAAATATTACTCTGTTCATTGTTTTCCCACAAAATATGAGATTAATACGCTCTAAAGTATGGCAGACTGGTATCGTCACTTTACCAAAGCTTGGACTCTGCTGAGAAAATTATACAGTTTAGCTGGTTAGGTGTATATGTGAGAGATGCTCTACCATAGCAGCCAACCTGGCCACCATTGTCTCATTATCACCTTTGCAGGCCACTGTTTGCTTTTCTCACAAGAGCAAGCTGTAACATATCTTATAATCTTTTCCTATCTTGTACTCCACCAGTCAACCTGTGGGATAACCAGAAAGTGTAATACATGTCTTGTCTTATCCTACCTTGTGACATAACCATCATCAACCTTGATGTCCAGCCCTTCTCACTCATAACACTAAATCAATCTCTATGTATGTTCTGTACAAACTGACCTTAATCCCCTGGGTATTTAGGCCTAGACTTCATTCCACTGGCCCCTTTTTCCATCGAATTCTCAACAGGTCAATTTGCAGTTTCAACGCAACACCAACAATACCATGTTTAAAGAAGGTATCATATTTCTTTCTTTATGCTGGTTAAATTAACGTGGTGGTCATGGTGTTCATCTGGAATCCCGAACTGACATATTGGAGGAATTATGTATCAAGATGAAGAGCAATATTCAGCTATTTTGGTTGAGTCAAGGTTGGATGAGCACCTACTGTAGTGTCTAATTGGACGGAAATTAATTGGGTAACACATGGTTAGCGTAACGTGTGCAACTTCCCTCATTATAGGACTACCTTTCATTGTTCCCACAGATCAATTTCACATAAACTACGATAAAAGTAACTCCGAAAATGGAAGTCATTGTGATATAATATTCGGCTTCCATTTTCGGATTTACTTTTATCCTAGGACTGCCTTTCTTTGGTATGTTCAACTTCATTATGTCGGTACCTTTTAAGTAGGGTCGTTCGCACCATAAATCCAAACGTTTAATAAATTTAAACGTTTAACTTGCCCCAACCAATCAGATGTCATGAATTGACATTTGGAAGACCTTTCCTGTCCAAAAGCAAACGTTTGCTGTTGTAACGTCCAATACTTCAGACGTTTCCTGTCAAAAGGCAAACTTTCCAGTAGTAATATTCGAGACTTTTAAACGTTTCCGGTTTAAGGGAAATCGTTACCGGTTGTGATCGTCCAGTCAGATTTTTTTATTGCTGCTGCGTTACTCAAACCTCAAGATCAACACGTGTCCACTGGCAAAACGTTTCCGCTATGTAGTCTGTTTGAACCAATCAAAATAACCCTTACAAATATTCGCGCATATTGTATTCCTCATGCCCACCGTGCATAATGTCCTGCGCAAATTGTCCCGGTGCCAAAGATATTCTCCAAAACCTTATTTGTAAGAACGTTTTCATTGGTTAAAATACACTACATACCGGAAACGTTTGCCAGTGGAGATTTGCATGTGTTGCTGTAGATGTTGGAATGCACGCGGCCCAAATAAAAAATCTGATTGGACGATCACAACCGGAAACGTTATCCTTTTAACCGGAAACCTTTAAAAGACCAAATTTTTCTTTTGACAGGAAACGTCTGAAGTCGTGAATTTACAACTGGAAACATTTGCTTTTTAACAGGAAAATGTCAGTTCATAACATCTGATTGGTTGGTTCAAGTTTAAATGTTTAAACTTTTTAAAGCTTTACAATTTTTAAACGTTTAAGAAGTTAAAAGGATGCGTTTATGGCGCGAACGGCCCTTCATATACCTTGTCACAGGATGTAACTTATGATTGCGTTTTAGCCACATACATTCGTGCCTGGTGCCACCTGTGCCTAACTTCAAATTAAATATATAATTGTGCGTTTATTTCATTACAAACTTATCCCCCAATAACCCAGCTACCAGATCTCATTAAAGCCCATAGGCTCTAGTTACAAATAAAAATCCATTTATGATTTGTTATTGTGATAATTTCAGAACCGTTCCATTATATGCAACATTCTAACGCGATACAGTTGTTTCTCTTGACCTGAACTAGATGCCTATCGAAAATGAGTCGTGTCAGAAAGTATTTTGCAGAGTTATGCCCCTTGTCCATTTATGATTTGTTATTGTGATCATTTCAGAACCGTTCCATATACAACATCTTAACGTGATACAGTTGTTTCTCTTGACCTGAACTAGATGCCTATCAAAAATGAGTCGTGTCAGAAAGTATTTTGCAGAGTTATGCCCCTTGTCTAATAAAATCCACTAATTCCTATGTTAAGTTTGCATATAATTTCTATATCATGTTTGTATACTATCACATTTATTTATTGATTGGATGACTGATTTATTGATTTATTCTTTTACACAAAGCGAAGAACAAACGTATATCTATAGTGTATGTATTTATTCCAGAAACAAATTAATTTAAGGGGAGGAAAACTTCTTTTTTTTTTCAGAGAAATTACACTTACAATACCAGGGGTAAATATTTCTTCCCACAAGCCAATCAATTGGTAGAGACACCCTTACATTATAATAGCTGGGGTTCAGAGCCGAGGGGTTTCGATAGCGCAGCTTCATGTTATTTAATAATATTCCCTGTCGACTTAATTATTTGCAGGGATTATTCATTACCAGGTGCCTATAGAAAACTGGTGGTTAGACCTGAAGACTTGTCCTGGCAGTGCTATCGCTATGATGATGTCACCATTCCCCTCGCACTAAGTGACCTTGATGTACTTAACGGGGAACCCCAACCTGTATCTGTAGAAGGTATGAGACAGGTTACATATTCACTGCACTCGTCATCTAGTTATTAGTGCTAGCAGAAGTCTTATCAAACCAGAAGTATGATTTTGTCTATTTCCATCTTTCCATGGCAGTATCCTCATCTACCATTGATTACATCACACCTGTGATAATGTTGGTATGTAGAGGTTTGTCAGTTTTCTCAGGTGTCAGTATTCACAACTTTCACTGTAGAATGATGGTGCTAGTCACGCTAGTTCTTGATCCTTCCCATATACAAACGGTTATTTTGATGATAATTGTTTTTTGTGAATTTACATTTTATACAAAGTCTCGAGATGCTAGTTTGGTATTTTGATGTTGCAAGTAATTTGTCATTTATCTCATACTCTCTGGTGCAGTCAATTTAACATTACAAAATTAGCAGTGAAATAGCTCCCAGTAATCTCACGAAAAGATATGTTCAAATCAAAGCTGCTGTAAGCTTTTCCAGCAAAATATTTAAGCAATCTTCCCAATTCACCCCCACCCCCCACCCCTCCCCAAATATATATAACATTTCGGTCTTTTCATTATATTCATCATGTCATGAAGTCTGCTGGGATGGTGGTGAATTTGTTGCTGGCAAGTTTTAGATTAAGTGAACGGTACTATTCATTAATTATGTTTTATTTTAGAAAATCTTGGTATCTCTGTGTTTATATTCAAGTTAAATTTATTTTTCAGGTGGAAATCTGAAGGCCCTGAAGATCTCTGTCTCCCTGCCCACCTCGTGTTATGCCACCATGGCCGTAAGGGAAATACTTAAAATGGAAACCTCCCCCGCATTCCAGAGCACACTGAATACCACATGACAGCCGCTGTGTTTTTGTGAACAGCGGAGAATTGAGTTTGAAAAGGAAGTCACTAACTCATCCAAAGATAAGACCATCGGCGTCCCTTGTCACTGTTGGTTAGAAGCTGTTTTTGGCTTAGAAACTGGGACGCTGAATCATGTGTGGCAGCTACCAACATCAGAACTTGTTTTTGTGAAGAGAACTAACCATTGCAAGTTGCATGAAGTCGATATGGAGGAACGGGAATAATAAATCTCAATAAAGTGACAAATCTGTAAATATGGTTTCTATTTCCATTGTTCCCTTGCCACATGTATGTAAGAGGACTGTGAAAAAGCTGTTTTTGTCGGTATGTTTGTCTGTCTCTGTCCATTCTGAATGCAATATCTCCATAACAAAGAAGCTACAGACTAGATCTTCGGCACAATGCTGCCTTTAGGATGTCCACTGGTGATGTATGGCTTTGGCTGCCATTTTGCCTGTTTTTCCTATTGGGTTATCTCCCTTTCCTAGGTTAAGAAATAGTGATATCCTTTAAAAGCCTTCTAGCTGAGAATTTTGTTTAGCAACATCCATCCAATTTGATAAATTTTGATAGACATTGCTATCATCTGCAATGTAAGAAAAACTTAAATACTAATTATATAAATTTTCCATGAATATGCTTCAAAACTAGGGCTATTCTCTGTGCTTTCTGGGTTATCAATTGGAGCATGGGTCACTCCGCTTAGTGTTGCCTACAGCTAAAAAATTCACACCAACCTATATTTTTTGTCCTCCGCCACGAAGTGGTGGGAGGACTTCGAAATGCTAGCCGTCCGTCCGTCCCACATCTTGTGAACGCGATATCTCAAGAACAATTCGACTAATCGACTTCAAATTTGAGAAGGTGCTTCACATCAGTTAGACGGCCATTGGTATTGATTTTCACTGAGGTAAGTAATCCAATATGGCCGCCATCGACCATATTGGATTCTGTTCGTCCCACATCTTGTGAACGTGATATCTCAAGAACAATTCCACCAATCAACTTCAAGCTTGGGAAGGTTCTTCACATCAGTCAGACGGCCATTGGTATTGATTTTCACTAAGGTACATAATCCAAGATGGCTGTCATTGACCATATTGGATTTTGTCCATTCCACATCTTGTGAACGCGATATCTCGAGAACAGTTCGACCAATCGACTTCAAACTTGAGAATGTGCTTCGCATCAGTTAGACGGCCATTGGTATTGATTTTCACTGAGATACGTAATCCAAGATGGCTGCCATGGACCATATTGGATTCACTCCATTCCACATCTTGTGAACGCGATATCTGAAGAACAAATTAACCAATCGACTTCAAACTTGGGAAGGGTTTTCACATCAGTTAGATGGCCATTGGTATTGGTTTTCACCAAGGTACGTAATCCAAGATGGCTGCCATTGACCATATTGGATTCTGTCCATCCCACATCTTGTGAACGCGATATCTCGAGAACAGTTCGATCAATTGATTTCAAACTTGAGAATGTGCTTCACATCAATTAGACGGCCATTGGTATTGATTTTCACTGAGGTATGTAATCCAAGATGGCTGCCATTGACCATATTGGATTCTATCCGTCTCGGATCTTGTGAGCGTGATATCTCGAGAAATATTTGACCAATCGACTTCAAACTCGAGAGGGTGCTTCACATCAGTTAGACAGCCATTGGTATTGATTTTCATTGAGGTAGTATGTAATCCAAGATGGCTGCCATTGACCATCTTGGATTTCACTCACCCATATTGTACCCATCTGTGTTGTGAACGCGATATCTTGGATCTATTCCACCCATCGATTTATAAACCTCACCATCCACAAATCCATATACAACCCATTACTGCTTCCCAAACCTCAAATTGTCTCAACAATTCCAGATAAACGTCTCTTTCTACATACACATGTCCACTTTCCAAGTTATATTTAAGGAGATATTGGAAGCGTATATGCTGCATGCTCTCAAACAGGCTACTTGGCGGAGGACCTGCTAGCTATGACAGCTTGTTTTCTTTGTTTTTCCTCATATTAAACAATTATGAATGCAACAGCACACAATATTCAAAAAGTTAATTACTTTGATTTAGCAGCAGCGGACATCCTTAAGAGGGCAAGTTTTCGTAGAACTGATGGACTATTTTCACAAGAGGTCAATATGTGAACAGCTGCTTGTGAACACGAAGAAGCAAATTGATACAGTCGTGCTCATTGGCACAATGCAGTTCCAAGGTAAAAGTTCACTCTGGTTTGATCATGGCCTATTTTCTGAGGGTAGGCTACAACGGTCAAAATGTGAAAGTCATATTTGCTTGTGAACACAATATTTCACGAGCAAATGACTCTCCATATTTGGCACAATGCTGCCTTGTGAGGGCCTTTAAGTCAAGATCACTCAGGACTGACCAGGACCGATTTTCAAATGTCACAAAAATCGAAATGCGAATATAGGGTCCTAAACACAATATTTGAACATCAATTTCTTCTACACGACACTAATATTTTTAATAATTCGAACATTTTTCCTCCGAGGATGTACAATCATGTAGTTTATGCGTGTTTTTCAGATGTCACATTTCTCAAACAGCTGAGGACCCCCTCAATCTAAATTATTGATTGCTAGAAATGATAAAGGAATAAGAAAGCACTCAAGTGAAAATCTTCAAACTTTGAGATTCCTGTGTGTGTGTCAAGATAAAAAGTTTTTCATATGTATGTAATGGTTCTATAAATTTGTATCCTATTGAGCTGAACTAGTCAAAAATGTTCTCTCAATAGAAAATTTGTCACACAAGAGATATACAGGTTGGAGTAGTGTGAGAGTTTGATAGGAGTTAAGTGTGTACTTTGACAATTTGTCAGTTTCGAGGTTTATAGGTCACCTAAGTAGGTCAGCTCAGAACCCTCTATCTAGAAATAACCTGAAACGATCTAAAAATTTGGTCTAGGTCACCTAAGTAGAACTCGATGACTCATTACCGGACAATTTGCAAATGAGAGCCTACTTTGTAGGAACATGTAACATCAGTCTTCAGCATTACAACACAGTTGTCAAGTTGAAGCATCAAGGTATATATGGGAATTCTAGACTGCATCCCCAAACCATTTACTCCCCCCCCCTCCCCCAATTTTGAGACATTCTTCCCCTGAAAACATATATTGTAACATACACCAGTATTTGTACCTCAATTCAAACTGACATTATTCTCAGAGGAAATGAAAAACAACACGGACACAGTCAGATGTACAATAATAATGCATGTATGCTACTTCAATTTATTATATAACAAGTAATAGGACCATGACAGACAAAATCACTGATCAAAGGCAAGGAGGCATTTTCCGATATAAAATGTAGGATGGGGCATTTAAGAGCAGAATGAAATTCTCTTCCTCATCTTGGTCTGCATCCCAGTCTGATCCCTGGTCTCTCTATCCGAGTCTGATTTATGGCTATATAGGAATGACCACAATCCTCACAGTTCAAACCATTCACCTATGGCTTGCCCTATCAATGCCAGCATTGCATGTTCGATGATGCCACACATATCACAATGAACTGCTTCCTGGCGTGGTCTGACCTGCTTGTTTACATGGATAAATAGGCTCTGATATCATGAAATAATTAGTAGTATATTGGTATGGGTGGTGTCTTCAATTTCATGCAGAATTTATTCATGCCATTCATGGATTCGATATTCATGCCATTCATGGATTCGATTGGATAAGGAATATATTCGGATAATCATGAAATGGTTCTCAGGAAGGGGGCTACGTAGTAATAATTCTAACTTGCTTTCAAATTATTTGTACTTTCAGATGTGTTTTTCAAAAAAAAAACTGAATGGATAGGTGTGAACTATTTTTTAGAAAACAAAGGTAATTTGGACACTCCTTGACATCTGTATGCTTTTGGCATTTAACAACTCAAAACAAAACCATGAAATTATTTTACATAACTGTGAATAATCAGGTGTGATTATGATCCCTCCCCCCCCCCCTATTCCCGCCCATTCCCCAAAGTAATAAAAACAGTGCCCAGAAATTACCACAAATCATGAAGGTGGGAAAAGAGTAACCATGAAGTAGCACATATTGAATACAGGCGATAATTAAACATGACAAGTCACAATAAATTGCAAAAAATAAGTTTGAAAATGATCTTTTTCTTCCCTTTTCCCCATCCATTAATTTTTCGTTTGCTTGGTCCTATTCCCCTGCTGTTTTAGCCTGTCAACTGTCTGAGATGATGTTTGGTTCAGGGCTACATTATACTAAGTGACATCCTGCTCTTTGACATGGCATATGGAGAGATTAACCTTGAGGAGAGATTGATACATTGACTCAACATATACTCGTATACTGACTAGACTCAACCACCATAATACTCTGAATGGAGGTGTCTCTCTTCAAAGTGGGGAAATTACAAATGAACTGAACATGGCATGTGACCAAAACGTGTTTTTTTTTGTTTTTTTTTCGACACATGGTGTTTTACACCAGTAACATCTCAATTTAAGCTTATACCAGAAGGACATTGGTGTCATTCACTGCATGTCACAAGCCAACTTGCAGAAAGTAAAATTGTTTATAAAGGTACATGTATGCATAGTAAGTAAATATACAAAATAATCCTTGGACAATGCAGTCTTGCCCCGGCGGCGACAGGTTCACAGCATCTAGTTCAACGTGTGAGCTCTGGTTTTTTCTCATGATCTATCCCTTATGTTTATAACAAGGAGCAGGTTTTTTCACCATCGATGACTGATGTAAATTTGATATGGATCAAATATTCCAACAAAGGATTATTATTCTTACATTTATAATAATTTCAGGTCGAAAATATACCAGTTGTCATCGATTAAAAATATATTCTGGGTTATAGAGATAGTGAAGTGCCACAATTGACAAACTGGAGCTTATGCGGCCAGACATGTTTTTGATGCACAGCCCACTGCCATCGAAGCCCGACAGCATTGTTCAGGGATCAACTTGAACTATAGCACAAATGGCCCATTGTTGGAATCCACAAATCTTTCCTATAAATTAAATTATTCCCATATACATGACATAATAGTTTCAAATATTTGTAACAGCCATCCAAAATATGAAATGGATCAGGTCCAGGTGTTAACTGTTTTTTAGAAAACAAAGGTAGCTGGGACACTCTTGGCATTAGTATGCTTTTGGCATTTAACAACTAAAAATGTAATAATAATAATAATAATCTTTATTTAAACTAGCCCCATAGGAACAAGCCTATTTTCATGGGAGTCGACAGCTACAACAATGGTAAGACAAATAACAATTTTAAAAACTTATATACAGGATAATATTAAAGGTTCAATATACATGTTGAGTGTTTAATCAGATATGAGTATATCCTAAAAAAAAAAACTGGCTAAGACAGAATTGGGTATCACATTTGAGGATATCATAAAAAGCTGGCTAAGATAGAATTGTGTACAGTTTTAAAAAGGATCTGAGGGTATCACTAAAACTGACTAAGATAGAATTGTGACACAGTATTAAAACAAATTACGGATATCATAAAACAAAGATACTGGCTAACATAAATTTGAGCACAGTGTTAAAGCAGATCTGTGGATATCATTAAAACTAACTAAGATGGAATTGTGTACATTGTTAAAACAGATTTAGGATTTAAGAAAAACTGTCTAAGATAGAATTGTGCACATTGTTAAATCAGAAACATTGTGCACATTGTAAAATAATAAAAAAACTACTAAGAACATTAGACAATATCATAAGCATATATGACAATACTATTCACATAATTGTGTTTAATCATGTGTGATTATGATCGCTCTCCTCCTAAAGTGATAAAAAAGTGCCTAGAAATTTCCACAAATCATGGAGGGAGGACGACAGTACCGATGAAGTAGCACATATTGATTACGGGTGATAATTAACATGACAAAACACAATAAATTATAAAAATAACAAAGTTTGGAAACAATCTTTTCTCTCCCATTTCTGTCAAACTGTGCCTACCAAAAAAAACAATCAAGGAATTTCTTGTTTGCTTGGTCCTTTCCCCCTGCTGTTTTAGCCTGTCAAACCATCTGAGATGATGTTTGGTTCAGGGCTACATTATACTAAGTGACATCCTGCAGAGTTCTTTGACATGGCATATGAAGAGATTAACCTTGGAGAGATTGATACATTGACTCAACATATGCTCATATACTGACTGGACTCAACCACCCTAATACTCTCAGTGGAGGTGCCTCTCTTCAAAGTGGGGAAATTACAAATGAACTGAACATGGCATGTGACAAAAACGTTTTTTGCAACACTTGGTATTTTACACAAGTAACATCTCAGTTTAGGCTTATACCAGAGGACATTGGTGTCATTCACTGCATGTCACAAGCCAACTTGTAGAAAGTACATATGTAAAAAATTTTTTTATAAAGTTATGCATAGTAAGTGAATATACAAAATACTCCTCAAAATCAGGATAATGGGGGGTTTCCAATATAAATCTCAAACACCAGATGGACTGTGCACATGACCCACTGTGAAGTTTGATCAATAAATTTCAGAATACCGTTGTCCTATTCTTCAATGTGGCATTCTTATAGCATCAGATTGTATACCTCCTACCATGCCTACTGTCAGATATACCCTTCGATTGTATACCTCCTACTGTCAGATCTACTCTCTGATTGTACACCCCCTACTGTCAGATATACCCTCTGATTGTATACCCCCTACTGTCAGATATACTCGCTGATTGTATACCTCCTACTGTCAGATATACCCTCAGATTGTATACCCCCTACTGTCAGATATACTCTCTGATTGTATACCTCCTACTGTCAGATATACCCTACGATTGTATACCTCCTACTGTCAGATATACCCTACGATTGTATACCTCCTACTGTCAGATAAACTCTCTGATTGTATACCTCCTACTGGCAGATATACCCTACGATTGTATACCTCCTACTGTCAGATATACCCTCAGATTGTATACCCCCTACTGTCAGATATACCCTCTGATTGTATACCTGCTACTGTCAGATATACCCTACGATTGTATACCTCCTACTGTCAGACATACCCTCTGATTGTATACCTCCTACTGTCAGATATACTCTCTGATTGTACACCCCCTACTGTCAGATATATCCTCTGATTGTATACCTCCTACTGTCAGATATACCCTCAGATTGTATACCCCCTACTGTCAGATATACTCTCTGATTGTATACCTCCTACTGTCAGATATACCCTCAGATTGTATACCCCCTACTGTCAGATATACTCTCTGATTGTATACCTCCTACTGTCAGATATACCCTACGATTGTATACCTCCTACTGTCAGATATACCCTACGATTGTATACCCCCTACTGTCAGATATACCCTACGATTGTATACCTCCTACTGTCAGATATACCCTCAGATTGTATACCCCCTACTGTCAGATATACTCTCTGATTGTATACCTCCTACTGTCAGATATACCCTCAGATTGTATACCCCCTACTGTCAGATATACTCTCTGATTGTATACCTCCTACTGTCAGATATACCCTACGATTGTATACCCCCTACTGTCAGATATACCCTACGATTGTATACCTCCTACTGTCAGATAAACTCTGATTGTATACCTCCTGTCAGATATACCCTACGATTGTATACCTCCTACTGTCAGATATACCCTCAGATTGTATACCCCCTACTGTCAGATATACCCTCTGATTGTATACCTCCTGTCAGATATACCCTACGATTGTATACCTCCTACTGTCAGACATACCCTCTGATTGTATACCTCCTACTGTCAGATATACTCTCTGATTGTATACCTCCTACTGTCAGATATACTCTCTGATTTGTACACCCCCTACTGTCAGATATACTCTCTGATTTGTACACCTCCTACTGTCAGATATACCCTCCGATTGTATACCTCCTACTGTCAGATATACCCTCTGATTGTACACCTCCTACTGTCAGATATACCCTCTGATTGTACACCTCCTACTGTCAAATATACCCTCTGATTGTACACCTCCTACTGTCAAATATACCCTCTGATTGTACACCCCCCTACTGTCAGATATACCCTCTGATTGTACACCCCCTACTGTCAGATATACTCTCTGAATGTACATCTCCTACTGTCAGATATACCCTCTGATTGTACACCTCCTACTGTCAGATATACCCTCTGATTGTATACCTCCTACTGTCAGATATACCCTCTGACAGCATTGGGGTTTATATGCAGCTTGTTTGTGCATGGGTTTCAGCATAGTCCATTACTAAGATGGAGTGGAGTGGGCTCCAGATGTGACAGCTAAACAGAGTGTTGTAACATGCACTCTTTTCAAATAGTTGAACAGCTGACTAACTAAACTCTTCCTTTCTTCTATATTATATGTAGCATAGGCAGAACTGAAATTCAACAACCCAGTACTTTATCTATGAATTCTGACAGCCGTGTCAGCACGCAGTCTATCTAGTGTTTGAGGAGCTATATTGAAAAACCCAGATTGTCGCAATCCACATTAATCCTTGGAAAATGCAATTTTGCCCTGGTGGCGACAGGTTCACAGCACGTGGGTCACCATGTGAGCTCTGGTTTGTTCTCATGATCTATCCCCTATGTTTATAACAAGGGGTGAGATTTTCACCATTGACAACTGATGGAAATATGATAATAAAGAAATGATCATTATCCTTCATTTATGATAATTTCGGGTCAAAAATATACCAGTTATCATCGATTAAAAATATATTCTGGGTTAAAGAGATAGCAAAGCACCACAATTGACAAACCAGAGCTTATGCAGCCAGACATGTTTCGGTGCACCACCCACTGCCATCGAAACCAGATGGCATTGTCCAGGGATTAACTTGAACTATAGTGCAAATGCCCCATTGTTGGAATCCACAAATATTTCCTATAAATAATTTTATTCCCTATACATGATATAAAAGTTTCAACATTTGTAACAGCCATCCAACATACGACAAATGTGATAAAATCCCAATTTGTTCAATTCTGTATGGCTACAAACTTGTAAATATGTGGATAACTTGAATCCCTGAAAGATGTATACTGTACAGTATAATGTGTCACAAAAAATTCATATTCAGGACCATCATGACCATGTATGAGTTGTTACCATTAGTGCATATCTACATTTGTATCATTCAAGATAGTAATGAAATGATTCAGAGACGAGTTGCTAATCTTATGTTCCCGATTTCTTCTAATTATTCTGACGGCAAAAGTTAACTTCAGGCATGTGCAGAGAGAACTTCTGCAAACATTGTACAAATTTCCCCAGCTGAACACTTTTTATACGCCCGCCAAAAGGCGGACGTATTATGTGATGGCGGTTTCCGTCCGTCCGTCCGTCCGTCGTGTCCGGTCTATATCTGGAACAGTTTTCTATTTACAGTTCTAATTTTTGGTGAGTGGATACCCTATGGGGAGACGATGTGTCGCGTACCAAAATGAAGGTCAACGTCAGAGGTCAAAGGTCACTGGCCTAAAAAACGGGAAATCACTGAAGTATTCGTGTCCGGTCTATATCTGTGAACGTTTTCTATCCACAGTTGCAATTTTTTGTGAGTGGATACGCTAGGTGGAGACGATGTGTCGCGTACCGAAATTGAGGTCGCGGCCAGAGGTCAAAGGTCACTGTTGCCTAAAATCAGGAAATCATTAATCATTGACAGTTTTCTATCTATAGTTCTAATTTTTGATGAGTGGATGCCCTCAGGGGAAAAAGATATGTTGCATACCAAATGTAGGTCGAGGTCAGAGGTCAAAGGTCAGTGTGACCGAAAAATCAGGAATTCATTACAAATTTCTAATTTTTTATGAGTGGATTCATTAGGGGGAAATGAAGTGTCGCATAACAAAATATAGGTCAAGGTCGAAGGTCAAAGGTCACTGTATCCCCAAAATCAGGAAATTAGTAAAAATAACATTTCTTTGTGTCAGTAGATACATTAGGGGGACATGATGTGTCACATATCAAAATGTAGGTCAAGGCCAAAGGTCAAGGTCACTGTGACCCCAAAATCATGAAATTGTTAAAAATCATGATTTTTTTAGTCCATTGAGAAATTACGGGTAGACGTTTTGTCATGTACCAAAATTTAGACCCGGGTCAGTAGTCAAGATCACTGTGACCCCAGAATCAAGGTCAAAACTCAGTGCGACCTAAAAATCAGGAAAGCATTAAAAATTAAAAGTGACCCCCAAATCAGAAAATTTTAAAAACATTTCTTTTGTGTCGGATACATTTGGGGGACACGATGTGTTACATACCAAAATGTAGGTCAAGGTCAAGGTCACTGACCCCAAAATCTTGAAATTGTTAAAGATCATGGTTTTTTGTGTCCATTGAGAAATTACGGGGAGACAGTTTATCATGTACCAAAATTTAGGTCAAGGTCAATGTCACTGTGACTCCAGAATCAAGAAATCTTTGAAAATTACTTTTTTTGTGTCTGGATACATTAGGAGGACATGATGTGTCACGTATCAAAATGTAGGTCAAGGCCGAAAGTCAAGGTCACTGTGACCCCCAAAATCATGAAATTCATAAAAATCATTATTTTTTTTGTGTCCATTGATACATTGAGGAAAGACAATGTGTCATGTACCAATATTTAGGTCAAGGTCACTGTGACCCCAAAATCAGGAAATCATTAAAAGTCACATTTTCCTATGCCTGTCGAAGATGAGGTCATGTAATGCAATGTTGATGTTGGCTGCGTTCTGTCCATTCATCCATTAACATTTGTTGTCCGTGCGATAACTCTAGTTTCAAGGTATGGATTGGTACCAAACTGAGTATACCTTACTCGCATGGCAAAGAGGAGCCATACATCAATTTGTCAAAGGTCAAGGTCACAGTCCCCCAAAAACTGAATCAAGTTTAGCTGACAAAATGTGTTAGGTTGGAATATTCAGAGTTCTCTTCCCTACATATATATGGCATTTGTCTTGTGGAGTTTGAAACAGCTACATTTAGTTAAACTGTTGTGAAATAAAAACCATACATTTACTAATTTAATGGGGAGAGGGGTCCTTTATGATCTTCACACCTGTTTATTAACTCAAGAACAAAGGTTTACTTCATCAGTTTCTTCTTCCTTCATTAAAAATTTTCTCGTTTGAAAGAAATCCATTTGCAGGAAAACTACTATTTTCTTGTGGTTGACTATTGTCGATTTCAGTGTGGGATATGTGAGCTCTCGGCTCTTGCTCCAAGGTCAACTAGTTACATGTACCAAGAGTTAAGCTCATTTTAGTGTATCATTCAATATAAGCTGTGATATATGTTATATTCTCAGAAGCACAAAATTGTAGACCTTTCTCTGGATTGCTAGCTAGCAATTGGAATCAAGGCTATTAAACAAACTTGAAATTTAGACCAATGTAATTCAAGATATACGGGCGTATATTGAAGCCCCTTGGGCTCTTGTTAGTTCTTGGAATAATTAACATATCAATGCTACAGTAATTAGCCTCAGTTGACAAAAAGATTGTTTTTATCTGCTTCTAAGTCTAAAAATGCTGTTTGAAAAATTAAAAGACTTGTCCAATTGGCTATGAAAAGCGAACACTGTGATACCCAAACTCTCATGGTTTCAGCCTTTTTGGCACTGGAGGTGGTGGTGGTGGTGCTGGTGCCGGAACTTCATTGACACCAGTTATTGGTATGTTCATTGGGGTCTTCAGATTCCGTGTTTCCTTTGCGGAGTTCCTTGAAATTTGGAAATAACTTTTCTACAACAGCCTTACAAGACTCTTCAGTAATTTGTGTGAAGGGGTCATCCAATTGTGTTTCCAGTTCAGAAATGGCATCTTCTAACTGTTTCACAGTTTTTGCATCCATCACATTCTTGATGGCAGACAACAGAATCTCTTTTGGCCCTTGTGGCACTCGGAGTAATATGATGTTTTTCCACTTCTCTGGGGAATCAGAACTGCTTACTTCTTCACCAATATGAAGAGCGGTAATTTGCCGGAAGACACAGATGAAGTCAAATCTCATGGCTTCAAACCATCCAATTTGACTTTCATGAGCAGCACTACCCAAATCCAGAATTCTGACTTTCACCTTTGTTTCACCTTCTGGTAGTTGAAGTTTAACATTACGACTGTGAAAATCGTTATGACACCAGCCAGACTGGTGCACATATTTTATAGCCTTCAACATCTCTTTAAAGACCAGCCCCACAAACCAGCAAATTTCCTGATCAAAACCCCCTTGTTTGATATCGACCAGTTTCTCGATAACCTTATCAACTGACATCGAGGAGATATCCACTTCCTCCATGAACAGTAATACATTACCCTGATCCAACAAACAAAGATACAGTTCTGGGGTGATTCGAGAATGGGTAAGATCCCTCATCGCTAGAATTTCATTGGTACTGCTGTCGTACATGCTCACTGTTTTTAATGCACACTGCTTATCCGCCACTGAATGATCTTTAGCTTTAAAGCCCGGTATTTTCTCCAGCTCTTGCACAAGATGTACTTGGGCATATAAGCCTTCTCCCAGACATTCCCCTTTGCGATATTCTTTCCCTTTTCTGCACTTATATTTTCCATGTTTATTCTTTTTCCCAATCTGGTCTGTTGCCAGTAACACTCCAATAGGGGAACCAGTTTTCTTAATAAAGAGGATCAGGTCACAGAGTAGGTCAAGATCTTCCAGATGTTTAGAGATGGGCATCTTGGAAAAACGTTTAATAGAGTGAAGGTTCTTTACCAAGTTTTTAACCAACTCTTGATCTTCTGGTGTAAGGGAGTTAACATTGATCATGTTGATCTCCTGTTCAAGATTTGCCAACAATACCTTGGCAAGTGCATGTTGCTCTTCGACTGGTGAGAGTGCAGAGATGTCCATCGCTTGCATTACAGATTTGCCACAATCTGTAGAAGTCTCTGAAGATCTGCTATTTAATGTTGGTGTATCAGCTCCCCTCTCCTCTGCGAGGTCATCCGGTTCAAGACCAACAGTGGGAGCACAAGAGGCTTGAGGGTGACCAGCTTTAGAAGTCACATTATCAAGGTACCGAAAATCGGCAGGTTCCTGCAACTGATGGGTCTGGTTGGCATTTACACTGTCAATGTGAGTTGTTCTATCACTCACTTTGTTTTGTTCATTATTAGTAATACTTTTTTCTGCAGAAATAACCATGTTTTTTATTTTGGACACTTTTTCACGGAAGGCAGCATGAAAATCATTTTCTATCTTGTGAATGGTTTTAATTCGTTGTTGCAGGTCTTTAAATGATACCTTGTTGGATGGAGGGTTGTTTGAATCCTTTGCATAGGCCTTCACAGAATGACTAGAACCAGATGATACATCAACATCCATAGGACTTGTGCTGTTATCTTCCATGCTTTTGATCTTACCATCCGACTTGCCTCTTGTCTTATTATATGCAGATACAAAATGCATTGGAGTCGGCTCAGGGACAAGTCCACCACTGGGAGTGAATTCACCAATGTCTGTGCTGGTCACTATAGAATGTGAGTTGTTGGATGATGGTGAACCTGCTGGTTCCCCCACTGCCTTGTTCCCTCCATTATAGCCTGACCCATCCTGAATAAGGGTGCTATTGTGGGGATCATGTTTAGTGTTAGTGCCCATATCAAGAGTTGCAGGATTTGGAACCCAGGCCCCAGAAGGACTACATGGCATTTCCTCCTGAACAGGAGGAGATAACCCATAATCCTCATCATCAATCCTTGATCCCTCTGATCTAACACTAATTTCACTACTCATTTCAGTTGTTTTTTCCATGATATTGCTGATATAGGAATGCCAGAAGTCCTCTTCTAACTCACAGGGCTGACACTGATATTAAACACAATCCTCTCCTGAAAAATAATAACAAAAAAATCAATCTAACATCTGGTTTATTTGATTGGTCCATTATAAACATTTACGACTGAAAAATATTCACATGTTTTGGGGGGTTTTTTCATTTCATTTCAATAAATAACATTTCCAGGGAGAGGACACCAACACTGGCAACAACATCTTCTTCGCCCCTCTCAAAAATTTTCCCCATACTTTGTCAGGCGAGATAAAAATCCAATCAATCGTTTTGTAGTCTTCATTATACAACGAAATCTATATCAAGACGAATTGATCTTAAATTGTATGTGGAAAATGTTTAGAAATTACTCCCTTCTGATATAAATACCTTGTTTGACTTCATGAGGAATCAAAACAGAGTGGAAAAGGTATATGAGTAAATTTGTGAAAATATAGGAATTTTCTCAGTAAAATATAGGAATTAAAGGAGTGTGAGATGGGTCACTAATTGTATGTTCCAAACTTGGTAGTTTTCTGGTATTTAATCAAATGATGACCATTGAATGTGGTCATAGTCGGTGATTGAGGAGACCCGTTCTGCTGCTTGGTTCAAGAAAGAGATTTAAATGTTTTCAAAAAAAAATTCTATTCAATCTATTTCCCCATGCCAATTTGACTCATTTCAGAGAATTGGTGAAAGTTTTCATGTGTAAAGTAAAAAAATATAGGAATGACTACATGCAGCCCTAGCTTTTACTTCTGAACATTGTACCATTCTCACAAGCCTCAATGGATGTGAAATACGTTGATGATTTGATATACTGAAGTTTATTATTTGTCATACTATATTATTGGCCTGCAAGTGGCTCACAGTGAAAATATAGGAGAAAATTTGCCAAAATATACATGTAGGAGAAATACAGGAATTTTCTTACTAAAATATACAGGCACGGCGGAGCCGGTGGGGCTACGGGGGCTGAAGCCCCCCCAATAATTTGACCAACTTTTCTAAATTCATATGTCAACGCAAAAATACTTCAATGAATACGTATTTTCGAAATGAATAGTAAAATGAATTGTCTGCATCGCATATCTATCGCATGACTAAAATATTTAGTCATAATAAAGTTCACAAAATGGCCGACGGCCAGTGCCAGAAAGATATCACATATCTTTTGGGCTCAAAAACTTAACTCACGACCAATTTGATAGAAGAAAAAGTACTGGAATGTGAGGTAATTTTGAAAGCACTGTTTAATGTAAACATCGATGTGTCGTCTGCTTTCGAGCAGTTGTCATCTTGGCAAGGATTTCTCAGTGGGTACAAGCAGTGCAGGATTACAACGGTTTTAAAAATATTATAGGTGAACAAAAAAGGGGAAAGTTAACTAGAGAGATCAGGGATTACTGCTGTCAAATTTTGAATTTTTCGGTGAACCGGATAATAGAGAAATCTCCATCGAAACAGAAGTATGAGTTTTACGGCTCAAATTTGACAGTCAAAAATGCGGAGAAAGAGACAGAGGAAAAAATATCCGGGTCGAGTTATTATCAAACCGATCTAGTGAACCGATCCACACAAAATTTATAGTATTGGAAAGCTGAAAGAATTGTCTTCAAACTGATATGAAGATGCAGACCCTCGGAAACCAATTGTGCTTTATAAACCTCTCGGAGGCAAATCCATTATGGTAATTTCGTGGATCTTTTTCATGATTGACAGGGTCCAAGAATATGAACGGTTCTCAGTACTATGGGCTATTTAATGATTGATCTTCATAATTTGATCAGGTCAGTCCCAAGACATCCACATAATAGAATATATGTAGGAAGTTCAAGAAATTTAAATTTGTATGATTTTGTCAGACATTTTGTACCAAAATATTAAAATTGCGTTGAAATATAGACATCTAATTCAGAAGCAACTAAAATTTTTCAATTATAATTTTTATTCACAATGTATAAATTAATTGAGAGTCAATATGGCATATGTTCACTTCCCATGGTTTTGGAGGACTATAAGTTTCAGTGATTCAACCTAACATAGCTTGCAACTCAGCGTGACAATAATATGCTGCTGTCAACGTCGGCCAGTTTGTGAACTTTATTATGGCACGTGAATGTACAACTGCCCAGCATTAGTGGGCCAGCCAAAGCTCTAGATTTTTTTTTTACCGGCATTGTTTAGTAATTGTTAGGTTCACAAAAGGTTAATAGTGTTATACCATATAAAAGATGGTAGAGATAAATGATTAAATCCTCACACCATGTGACGTATGCCACTAATTTCTAAGACGAAATGCCGCTAAAAACATATGACTCCTATGTCCTGGACGTTTCGTGATATCAGCAAATATTAAATACTGTTATTTGATTGTTCAGACTTGCATTCCTCAAAATTAGAAAGAAAATGAACTAGAGTAGAAAACACCCTGCGTGTCCATGCCATGGGAATGTCCAAATTCTCGCCCAGTCAAAAGTTACCGAAACTCCTTGGCCCCAAATACACGCTGTCGGTTTTCATTGTTCACAAACTCATTGGCAATTTCGATCAGGTTGATGGAGTCTTTGAGATTCTTGACGATGAATATTTAAAAAATGTTGGGAAAACAGGCAACACAAAGAGAGTTTACACCGGTGAGGATTTCTTGTTTTATTGCTCGGAAATACGCTAGAATGCCTCTCTGGTCATCTAAGACCCCTGGAGCTTCCGGGGCATAGGCGGCCCCTGGACCCTCGCCTAATTGTGCTGTGATGGTAGCCCCCCCCAATCATGAATTGCTGCCGCTGTGCCTGATATAGGAAATAAAGCAGTGTAAGACAGATTACCACTACATTGTATGTTCCAACCTTGGCAGTTTTCTCGTGTTTAATCAAATTATTTTCACCGAATGTGGTCATAGCCGGGTGGTGATTGTGGAGACCTGTTCAGCTGCTTCGTTGAACAAAGATTTAAATGTTTCAATATTTAAATTTTCTGAAATGTATTTCCTCATCCCTATTTGACTAATTTCAGAGCTTTGGTGAAAAGTTTTCATTAGAAAAAGTTAAAATATAAGAAATATAGGAGGTTTTGAGTAAAATATAGGAATGACTCAGAAGGCGCCACTTGCAGGCCTTTGTAATTAATCTCATTTCTTCATATACTGGTACATGTATCTACCACATGCCGGTCAAGGCAGTTTGATTGTACCATTTCCCATGATGGTGAAATGAAGCTCAAGAAATATTTTTTTCAAAATGGCGTGGTCTTACAGGACATGTAACTGAAATCCAATTATATATAGTCATTATCGGTAGCCCGACACTTCAGATACTTTGATCTTTGCCACTTGTGAATCACTGTATTATAAAGTCTTTGGACTGGAATAAAATATTTATATATAATTTCATGACACTCATCACAGTATTGTGGGAAAAGTACTGGATCAACCGCAGGCCCTGCACCGGACCCAAATTAGCTGTGCCCTGAAAACCATACTTTGAAGACTCAAATACTCATCATGGTCACATTTTTATCTCGCCTTAAGAAGTAAAGGGAAGATATTGTGAGGGGGAGAAGAGGATGTCGTCATCAGTGTCGGTGTCCCCTGCCTGGACATGATAAGGTTTTTGGTTTAGCAAATTCAAAAAAAATCTAGAAAAATATAAAAAAAATATTTTAAAAATATGGGGGGTGGGTATGCCCCCTGGGGTGCTCAGCTGTCATTAGATGATTATGAAACTTGGTACACATGTTTCTTATGATTGAAGGATGTACCTGTGCTATTTTTGAGAAGAAATATTAATTTTTCTTCAAATTATGGCAAATGATAGAGTTTTCTGTTTAGGTAAATTGTACATGAAGGCCTCTACATGTATACATGTACATGGTAAGTTTGCTGCAGTTGTCAGCTCTCATTGGATGATTACGAAACTTGGTACACATGTTTCTTATGATTGGAGGATGTACGTGTGCTATTTTTGAGATGAAATATTAATTTTTCTCCAAATTATGGAGTTTTCTGTTTAGGTGAATTGCACATGTTGGCCTGTATATGTATACATGTACATGGTAAGTTTGCTGCAGTTGTCAGCTCTCATTGGATGATTACAAAACTTGGTACACATGTTTCTTATGATTAGAGAATGTACCTGTGCTATTTTTAAGATGAAATATTAATTTTTCTCCAAATTATGGCAAATGATACAGTTTAGCTGAAGTGCACATGTACATCTGAACACCACAGTTTGCTGCAGTTGTCAGCTTTCATTGAATGATTATGAAACTTGGTACACATGTTTCTTATGATTAGAAAATGTACCTGTGCTATTTAGGAGATGAACTATTCATTTTTGTTCAAATTTTGAGGGTTTTGTATAAGTAATCTGCCAATAATAATGTACATGGAAAGTTTTCTGAAGCTGTCTGCTTTCATTGGATGAGTTTGACACTTGCGACCCAAGTTCAATGTGATTCAAGGATGTGCATGTGCTATTTAAGAAATATGACATTAAATATGAATTTTTGTCCTATTATTGCAGTTTAGACTTTGTACGTTTCCATTGATAAGGTTTTTGTTCGGTAAAAATTTACATGTAGATCTGTACATGGAAAGTTTGTTGAACCTTTCGTGGGATGATTATAAAACTTGGTGGACATGTTTCATGTTTTCCTAGGTCCCAGCTCTCCCGCAGTAATGCCACACAGGACTGACCTATCCAGCAGTATTGCCAAATGGCACTGGCCTATCCAGCAATAATGCCACATGGGACTGACCTATCCAGCAGTAATCCCATATGGGACTGACCTATCCATCAGTATTCGCAAATGGCACTGGCCTATCCAGCAGTAACCCCAGACCAGACTGGTCTATCCAGCAGTAATCCCATTTGGGACTGGCCTATCCAGCAGTAATCTCACACAGAGCTGACCTATCCAACAGTTATCCCAAATGGCATTGGCCTAGCAGTAATGCCACACGGGACTGACCTATCCAGCAGTAATCCCAGACCGGACTGGCCTATCCAGCAGTAATCCCACATGGAACTGGCCTATCCAGCAGTAATTCCACACAGGACTGGCCTATATGCCGCAGTAATCTCACACAGGACTGACCTATTCAGAAGTAATATGACACTGGACTGCAATATGCAACAGTAATCTCACATGGCACTGACCTATCCAGCCATAATCCTACATGGGACTGACCTATCCCGCTGTAATCCCACACAGGTTTAGCCTATCCAGCAGTAATTCCATTTGGGACTGGCCTATCCAGCAGTATAAATCTCACACAGGACTGACCTATCCAGCAGTAATCCCAAATGGCACTGGCCTATCCAGCAGTAATCCCACATGGGACTGACCTATCCAGAAGTAATATGACACTGGACTGCAATATGCAGCAGTAATCCCACATGGCACTGACCTAGCTATCCAGCCATAATTCTACATGCGACTGACCTATCCCACACTGATTTATCCTATCCAACAGTAATCCCACACTGGTTTAGCCTATCCAGCAGTAATCCCACATGGGACTGGCCTCCCCAGCCATAATTTCAATACTGCTGCACCTTCGGCGGATGACCCCGCAAGGCGAGATGTTGGGTTCTCAGAACGCTTGTCAATTCAAGCACCAGACCCAGAGTTCATCGTCCATTTTATACGTGTCATGCACTGGATTATTTATTCTCGATAGTTATTCTTTGATTAATATTATACTAATTAATATATATGGACCAAACAAAGATATGCCATCCTTTTTTGAACAAATAAGTGATGCTATTCAGGAATTTGGAAACGACTTTTATGTAATTTGTGGTGACTGGAATGTTACTCGAAAACCAAGTATAGATACTGAAAACTATCAGAATATAAACCACCCTAATGCTATGAATTTTGTTAATGATATGATAGATACTGAAAATCTAGTGGATGTTTTTCGTGTTATTTATGGAAACAATCAAACAGTCTCATGGAGATAGAGAAACCCATTCATGCAGGGACGTTTGGACTTTTTCTAGTGAATGAAGAGTTTCTCACTGATGCTGATAACGTGATCCATAAGCCAGGTTACAGATCTGACCATTCAATAGTTATTCTTGAATGTGTATTTTCAGACTTTGAACGAGGTAGAGGCGTATGGAAATTCAATAATTCTTTGCTGAGAAATATGGAATATACAAATCTTGTAAAAGATACTATCTTGAACACAATTAAACAGTAGCCTACTCAGAAACACTTATAGAGGCAGACTCGATAGAAAATCTAGATTATGAATTGTTGAAGTTTACTATTAATCCACAATTATTTTTTTAGATGTTACTGCTAGAGATAAGAGGGAACACTATGGAGTTCTCAGCTAGAATAAAGATGGAAAAGGAAAAAATAGACCTAAGTAATCAGATAGAAAAATTAGAACAGGAAATAGGAAGTACAAGTACTCAGTTATTAAAGGAAATGGATGACTTGAAAGAAAAACTAGAAATTATACGGAAGGATAAGATAGAGGGGGTATATGATTAGATCACGGGCAAGATGGCTACAAGGTGAGAAACCGACCAAATATTTTTGTAATTTGGAAAAAAGAAATTTCGTGAACAAAATAATCCCCAGCATACAAACAGATGCAGGTGTAATAAATAACCAAAAACTTATCTTAGCAGAAGTAAGATGTTTCTATGAAAAATTATACAAAGCACAAGATTTGAATGGAGATGAACTTAATCTACCCAACCTGGGAGACGTCCAAAAATTAAGTGACTCTGAAGCAAAAAGTTTGGAAGCCAAGAACTTTTAGCAGCCTTAAAAAAACAAAAGAATAACAAATCCCCTGGAAGTGATGGTTACAGCTCTGAGTTCTACAAGTTCTTCTGGCGTCACTTAGGTTTTTTACCCCTCGGCCAAAATTTGGCCGAAGGGTATTGTCGTCATGTACGTCCGTCCGTCTGTCCCTCACACCTTTCTCGTTACCAAGATATCTTTAGAATGACTTACCCTAGGCACACAAAACTTGCAGTGCACATCCATATGCCCGTGACCCAGAACCCTATTGAATCTGGACCTGATTGGTTGGAAACTGTGGTGGCCATCTTTAATTTATGCAACACCATCACAGCTTTCTCGTTACCAAGATATCTGTAGAACGACTTACCCTAGGCACACCAAACTTGCACTGCACATCCATATGCTCATGACACAGAACCCTATTGAATCTGGATCCTGGACCCGATTGGTTGGAAACTTTGGCGGCCATATTTAATTTATGCAAAACCATTAATCTTGTGTATCTCAGGTACCATTTCACTGTTGAGTGTGAAACTTGGTATAGATCATCGATGCATCAAGAAACTTCAAAGGAATGACCAAACCAGTTTCCCTGATTCGGTGGAAACCTTGGCGGCCATCTTTAATTTATGCAAAATCTTTAATGATATATATGTTTGATACCATTCAAGTGTTCCATACGAAACTTGGTATACAGCATCGATGTATCAAGAGACCTGCAATGTATAACCACATCAGTTTCTCTGAGTGGCGCGAAGGATGGGCGGCCATCTTTAATTTATGCGAAATCTTTAATGATCTCTATCTTTGATACCGTTCAAGTGCTCGAAGTAAAATTTGGTATACATCATCGATGCATCAATAGACCTACGATAAATGGCATTTCTGGTGTTTTCTGATTGGGTGGAAACCTTGGTGGCCATCTTTAATTTATGTAAAATATTTAATGATGTATATCTTTGATACCATTTCAGTGTTCTATATGAAACTTGGTAAACAGCATCCATGTATCAGGAGACTTGCAATGAATAACCACATCAGTTCCTCTGAGTGGTGGGAAGGATGGGCGACCATCTTTAATTTATGCGAAATCATTAATGATCTCTATCTCTGATAACTTTCAAATGCTTGATGTAAAATTTGGTATACATCATCGATGCATCAAGAGACTTATGTAATGAATACCGGTTTCTCTGATTGGACGGAAACCTTAAGAGGCCATTTCTAATTGCAAAATTTTTGATAATCTGTACATATATTTGTCACTTGACTGCTTGGTGTTCCTGAAGTCTTGGTTCAAATTGATACATTATGAATGGCTGGCGCCCAGAGCCGAGGGGTTTTCAGATGCGCAGCTTCGTATTTCTAGTTAAGAGTATCAACTTTGGTTACACTTGTGGTCAAATGTCAATAACACAGAGACAAGGTGTAATAACTTGTTTACCGAAAGGTGACAAGCCAAGACAATTTATTAAAAATTGGAGACCTATCACCCTTCTCAATGTACAATATATACAATATAAACTGGCCTCTGCTTGTATAGCAGAGAGATTGAAAAGGTATCTGGAAAATATAATAAATGAGGATCAGAAGGGTTTCATTAAGAATAGATTTATTGGTGAAAATATTCATTTACTCTATGACATAATGGACTATGCAGAAACTTCCCAAATCCCTGGTGCTGTGATGCTAATTGACTTTGAGAAAGCCTTCGACACAATCTCCTGGACTTTTTTGAAAGAAACACTCCAATTTCTTAATTTCGGCCCATCCCTTTGTAAATGGATAGAAACTTTTTATACAAATATAACTTCAAATGTTTTACAATGTGGATTCTTGAGTGAGTCGTTTCAAGTACAAAGAGGTTGTAGACAAGGAGATCCATTGTCACCCTACCTGTTTATTATTTGTGCCGAAGTACTTGCTCTCATGATTCGGAAAAATAGCGACATCAAAGGAATAAAAATAGGGAAGTTGAATACAAAATTAATCTGTTTGCAGATGACACAACTTTGTTTCTAGATGGAACAGAAACCTCTCTTAATGCATGTATGTCTACCTTAGATTTGTTTGGCAGGCTGTCCGGTTTGAAGGTGAATACAGAAAAAACTCTTACTTGTAACGAGTCCTTCAAACTATTGGGGTCACATTCAGCACAAATCTATCCGATATGGTGCACATTAATTTTGAAGCAAAAGTAAAAAAAAATCAAAAATTATTAGGGCATTGGGCAAAAAGATCTATTACGGTTTTAGGAAAAATAACGGTTATTAAAACCCTAGCTTTACCAAAACTCAACCACCTCCTCTTCACTATACCTAGTCCATCAACAGGAATGGTGAAAAGAATCAAAACTATTTTATATCAATTTATTTGGAAAAAAAATGATCGAATCAAATGAACGCAGCTTATTCAAGGTCAGGAAAAAGATGGGTTAAATATGTTGGATATTGAAGAATTTATGAAGGCAATTAAGATCACATGTTTTAGAAGATTGGTACAAACAGATTCAAAACATTTTTACAGCACCAGTTAAAATTACCGTACTGCCTACTGAATGTGGCCCCAAAATAGTTAAATTATTAAGCGGAAAAATCACTAACCCCTTTTGGAAAGATGTTCCGAGTACTTGAGGGGATTTCATGCAGTTGTTGGGATATGAACACCCATATCAAGTGGTATCTCAGCCAATATGGAACAATGATTGTATTAGAGTACCTAATCAGCCAATATTCTACAAAAAATGGTATGAACATGGAGTAAGATTTATTAACGACTTGATCAATGAGAAAGGAGAACTTCTTTCATACACTGAATTTGAAAAACAATTTGATTGCAAGACAAATGTTATAACTTTCCTAGGGGTGATCAAAGCTGTGAAAGCTTATATGAAAATGTTCCCTTTCAAGTATGGTATACTAGAAAACCCGATTATACCCTATCCCATCTCATTCTTGACAAAAAGAAGAAAGGAATGTAAACCTTTTTACGGAATATTGGTCCAGAAAAAGTATAGAAAGCCAAATGGGAGAGAATATTCACGATTCAGGAAGATGAATGGAGGTTAATTCACAAGCTACCCTTTTTGAGCACGTCTGACACCAGTTTAATATGGCTACAATTTCGAATAACCAACAGAATACTGGCTACAAATACTTTTCTTCTGAAAATCAAGATAAGATCTTCCGCCATTTGTGATTTATGCAAAAAAGATACTGAATCTTTAGAGCACCTAATCGTTCAGTGTGAAATATCAAAAGCCTTTTGGAGCGGTCTTGCGAAGTGGATAGAGACTGATACGGGTACATTTGTACAGTTTACCGACAAGTTTATTATGTTTGGGGGAACAAAAAATACAGATAAAGCAGTAAATTGTTTAATTTTATTAGCTAAACAATTTATATACAGATGTAAATTGAACGGTAAATTACCAAATGTTACTGCCTTTAAAAATATATTGAATAATTATTATCATATTGAACGAGTTGGCTATGCCATAGAATGCAAACAGGAAGTGTTCCAGAACAGATGGAAGTCCTGGAAAAGGTTGATAATTGAAACTCGAAATGTTTTCATGTGTATGTACTTGTGTATTCCCCAATCTGAAGAAAAAAAAAGAATAAAAAAAAAAAAAAAAAATTCTTTGATTAATACCAAATATATGCATATACAACTATCTACTTATCGGAGGATGGGTATCAGTCAAAATTCAATGAAATAATCTCGAAACAGTACATATCAGTTTCACAATAGATAGTTCTGTAAATAATAAGACTATAAATGTATGGTAAATGTTGATATAATTCAATCACCCTATAAACATTCGATCACCACCAAAGTTTGCCTCTTATCAGTCTCTCTATATTACTGTTTGATCACATCTCAAATGTAGGACAATTAACCTTCATATCTATGAAATGAAGTTTGTTTTTGTATCATTTCATCAACTTCCCATTCTAATAAACTGAGCAGTCATAATAGATTACTGTTAGGGACAATGCTCTTCCTGAACTGAAGTACATAGGCCTACTGGTATAATAGAACTTTACGGTAATATACAGCCTAGGTTTTTGATTACAATCATCACATCTTTGATGGTATTCAGAATTAAAACGTTCTTATTTTTATCATGCCAACCTAGCTGATTGTACTGAACTGTTCAGAGATATTAATAGTTACCTTTGGCATAGTTTATTTATTCATAAACACCCACTGTATGTTGCTCGCCAGTTCTCTATTCCTAACCCTGATGATCACTCTCTATGTTACTAGCACGACAAAAAGAAAACCTTGCAGATTGTGGTAGACACCATTCATTATCTGTTTGTAATTAAAGAGTGAGTGAATATGATTTAAAGTCGCTTTCAACAATATTTCAGTCATCATGATCACAACGTTTGGGTCTTATCAGAAGTACATACTTCTGGTCTTATTCATTTTCAAACCCAGGAAAAACACGAGTAGGGTCCTACCATGAGCCCACAAGACTGTTTATAATTGAAATAGATCAGGTATAAATGAAGATAGCTGATTTATCAATCAATTTAATGTTCGATGAACTCAAAAAGCCAAGTGAATCACTAGTTGACTCATCAGCCCAAAAAGAAAAGAATTGAAATTCCAAGAAATAGCAGATCACTTAATCTTGAATGTATAAACCAACAGGTGGTGTTTAACTTATTTATGTCAAAGGAATCGTATTAGAGAAGGGTTTTACACCAAGCTCTACCATAATTCAAGTGACAATACATGTATGTGGATGTAAACTAAATATCTGGTCGAATGGTATTTTTGATGGTATAAGTCTTACAGATGTAGGTCATTTTAAAAGGAAAGCAATATTATAAGCTGAAAAAATACATACACTGTCACAATTCCAAGCACAGACAACTATATTTAGACATAATACCCACAGCTGGAGAAATAATTGAGCTATCAATTACTAAATTGCAAAACACTTGTATAGTAACCTCTCTGAATCAGGACTCCGACTTCCTTCGTTGGCAGCGAGACGGAAAAAGGAAGAATCAAATTGAAGTGTGCAGGACTGAGCACGCCACCTGGTAGACATGGATTAGGGGGAGTTAAATCTTATCAGATAAAAAGTGTAGCGATCCAACATATGTAACATTGATAAATGCATGAAATGCTATACATACTGGATTAACAAAACAGACATAATTATGTAAAACAAATTGTACTGTTTATTTCCTGTATGAGAACATATTACTAGTGCCAATGCTATGCAGCCATCATCAAGAGGAGTGTTTAAAGTGATCGTAAACCCTCAAGTAAAGTTCCCATCAAATGAAAGACCATTGTGAACAGTGTGGGGAAATATTTATTTTAATTTTTTACGATTTTATTACACAGAGTAAACTGCAATTAAATCATGTTATTCTATGGTGGTCTGTTGCAATCATATCTAGGTCCAGTGACGTCACACTGCCTTAATACATATATTTCAAACTTTGTATGCACTTTCCAGTGCTTGATTCAAGTTTAAGGTGTGTATACTTTGAGTTTCAAAAGAGGTTCACTGTTCCAATGGGCATGTTTCACCAAAATCTGGGAGATGGTGACTCATGAGTGTCAAGTCAATTTGAATCTTGCATCTAATTTCCCAGATTTTGGAACATGGACATTGGAACAGTGAGTCTGTGTTGAAACTCAAAGTATACATACCTTAAGCTTGAATCAAGCATTGGAAAGTGCATACAAAGTTTGAAATATATGTATTAAGGCAGTGTGACGTCACTGGACCTAAATATGATTGCAACAGACCACCATAGGATACCATGATTTAATTGCAGTTTACTCTTCGTTATAAAATCGTAAAAAATTACAATAAATATTTTCCGACACTGTTCGCAGTGGTCTTTCATTTGATGGAAACTTTACTTTAGGGTTTACGATCGCTTTAAGATCGAAACATTTTAGTCTTCAAACCCCTAAATTTCTTTATTTGTCAATGTGTCAATTTTTTGTACTGCTACAAAGCCCTTGAAAACTGATGATGGGTAGTTTAAGTAGGCCTGAACATGGATAAGTTACATGTATGTTAGTGGGGCAGATTAGAGTCAGAATTCTTTCAATAATTTTTTTACATCATAATAAGGGTTCAATTGAAAAAGGTTGAGTGAATAGAATTTAACGTCACTTTCAACAATATTTCAGCTATATCACGACGAAACCAGCTAAGCACCACCCAGCCCAGTTGTGTTCCTGCTGAAATGGACAAGTGAATTGGAAAGTGAATGAAAGTCTGAGCATGCATAGATCTAAACCTTGAACATCAAAACAGAAACTGTCTGTTGTGTTAGGAAAAATTTAACATGAAAACTGGATGTGAACCATACAGAATGTCCAACAAAGCTTCAGAACATGCATATGTGTACATATAAATTAACCTTCAACATCAAAAAAGAAAGTATCTGTTGTGATCACAAAACATTAAAATGAAAACAATGTTCAAATGCAGAAAGTTTACAGGAAGTCCAGGGCTTGATAATCAGCCAAAAAATGATATTATTTCATATTAAGCATGCCTGGAAAGTTTCAGAACACTCTTGATGTCTATTTCACAAGTATTGGTGTGTATTTTTGAACCTTAAAAAAACATGTGTCTGTTGTGATCACAAATTATGAAAACTGAATACAGACTGTTGACACCAGCCAGCCAACAAGCAGAGTCAACCAGACATCGTCAATCTGTAGAACAAGATTTCAGCTGTCCACAAAATATGGAAGATTTAATCCGGGATAAGTTTGAGACTAAGACTCGCCCATCATGCTCATGATGTTGTTACTTGTTTGCTGGGAAAGTTGGAAATTTACATCTTCGCATATTCCAGTCGAACACTACACATGTTGCCTTGGCTGAACATAACACACTTTCTGATCAGAATACCGGTTTAGGAATGTCATAGCTCTATAAATATTCTATGGTCCATATTACGCTGAATGACCTCTTTAAAATTCAAATTTGATTGGCTATTAAAAGGAAAGGAACATCAATACAACCACCAATTGCCATATTTGGCAATCACACAGACTTCCAAGAAAATCCTCACTGCATGGTGTTGGCAGTTTAGCTCCTATCTTGATTGGCTAAAAGGCATCACGTGTGTTTCCCGGTTTGAACAATTTACCCTATTTATTAGGTCAAGGTAAATGATGGAACGTTGGTGTAGGATTTAACTTGAAATGTGAAGATGAAAATTTAGTGAGCTGAAACTTGACACATGAATGATTTATGTATGCGGTAATATGCAAACCTGACTAACATATAGGATGATAAATATCTGAATAGATGTGGGCACCATTTGCGAACAATTGGTGGAAAAAAATCTTCAAATAGGATTGACAGTGAGATAAATATATGGTAAGGTCTCTAATACTTCAATCACTATTAGACAGCCTTTCAACTCAATTAAATCAAGATTTTGAAATGAAATTCTTTCTCTTGTCTTCAATCACTTTGACACCCTTTCAACTCCATTAAATCAGGATTTTGAAATGAACACTTTCTCTTAACACCTTCTTGAGCAACTGAGTTGTGAACAGGCTTAAACAGTCCGAGCTGGATTTAGGTAGTAGAATATTTTGTTGAAATATGCTTTTGAAGTGATCAAATTATTAGACCTTACCATATACATGTAAGTTCTCATAATCACTGATTTTTCATGATTTTAAAAGCATTAATTTAGTTCTGTGCAAAAAACCCCTGGTCATATCATGGGGACATGGGAAATGGCAAGTTGATAAGGAACGTATTTTCTTGTCATATTTGTCAGAATGGATAATCCTTAGCAATCCAAAAATGCTACTACTAAGATTTTTTTATTTATTGTTTTATTATTATTTTATTATTATTACTTTTTTGTCACAATTCAGATCTGGACTGATTTAGTTGAAATAGTTTGCACATGTTCATGTAACATTAAATATTGTATCAAGACACTGTATCAAGTTTTAGCTCTCTATTCCTAATTTTTCAAGGGCGACAGTAAAAAGATGCTGTTTGGAAAGGTTTAACTGATCCAATACTAAAACACAGGACTACAAATATTTGTTCATCATTGTGTATTCCAAGCATTACACTGAATTCTTTCTCAAGGAAGCAGTTATATAATATGAAGATGAAGAGGTTTACAATGGTTTGAACAGCTTAATAACTAAAATACTACATTAAATAGATAGTAGAACTGAGGCAATATTTATTCCGGTCAGCATTGTGTTCAGAAATATATCGAGACTCATTGATTTAGAGTGCCTGGTTTTGGAGTGCTGGCCAAATGCAAATGGAACTGATGAAAGAGACTACATGGTGTGTCTCTCTCATCTGAGCTCACTAAAGCATGAGTATGGCCCAGTCTTTATCAATCGATACCAAGGGTGAGTGATTGAGTATGATTTAACATTGCTTTCAACAGTCCTTCAGTCCTATCATGATGTTTTGGGTTCTAATACATTTCACACCTGAGACCCTGAGGGTGGGGTCCTACTTCTTCGAATACACATGAATTTTACGGATGCCCCAGTTAGTCGCCTCTTATGCCAAGCTGTCTAGCTGAGGCCCTTAAATTCTTACCATGACCTGGTGGGATGCACAACGCCCCAGGTCAAGTCCTGGGACATATACCACGGTAAGGCGTGTACAATTATTATGCAGCCAATGAAAATCATTTGAGTATCTTCCTCAAAGTATACTAGCAATATAATTGGTGAATATGGCAAAGCTGAACAAAATGTCATGGCTGTTTAAATTATTGACAGACAATGTAGCAAACACACAATGTACATTCAATCTGGCATAAATTTGATCACAATTATCTGAGAATAATAACCGACTGGTAGGAGATTTCGTCTTTACTCACATGAATGAGATAATGTATATATAAGTTTTCATGTGAATCGAGTAAAACAAGTAGATCAATTTTACATTGTATAGCAAATAATTGAGAACATAATTCCTTCTAATAGTTAGCATTGAGGGAAGAGAACCATTAAGCTTACACACAAATAATATTCATGATTATGCAAAATGATAATAATCAACACTAACAATTAGATTCAAAACTAGATAAAAATATACTAAATTAATGTTCTGTCATGTCAGTACTCGGTATGGATCAATGATGATTTTTTTTTCTCCCCTTTTCCTATATTTCTATCATGTCTATTGGAGTTTTGTGGCCCATTCATTTTATGTCTCCACTTTGAAATCAATTCTCTTTCCCTTACTCTCACTACATATTGAAGCATACAATACCTGACATGCCTGAAGCCACAATAATCCATCTTCGCATAATCCAAGTCGAAAACTACACGTGTTGCCTTGGCTGAACATAACACATTTTCTGATCAGAATACGGGTTTGGTGATGTCATAGCTCTATAAATATTAGTGCTGTATGACCTCCTTAAAATTCAAATTTGACTGGCTATTCGAAGGAAATGAACATCAATACAACCACCACTTCTTGCCATATTTGGAAATCGCACAGACTTCAAAGAAAATTCTCGCTGCACGGTGTTGGCAAGCACATATCTTGATTGAATTTATGACCTCACGTGCGTTTCCCTGTTTGAACAATTTACCCTATTCATCAGGGAAAGGTAAATGATGGAACATTAGTGTAGGATTTAACTTGAAATATAAAGATTCAATAATCCAAACTCTTCATGATCTTTTGACTGCCATATTATGTAAACAAATGTTTCTTGACCTATCTAATTTGATCACCACTGAACTGGGCGAGTCCTAAACCAGATGTAAGAATGTTACAATAACTTCCCTTTCTTATTTTCTGGAATTCTACTACATGTAGTCACTTCAAATACGGTCACATTCTTTCTTCAGTCCTTTGACAGTAACATGGATTCCGATAAAATCATGCGACATACTTTTCCGTTCCAAGGGCTGTGACAAAGATTTAGAATCATGCCCAAATTAGGGAAACATTACAGAACCCACAAATATGGGCATTGTTTAAAGCGATTTTATAAGGTTTGCTTGCCTAATCGCATATCTGCTAAGTGTATTATGCATATAATTTTATCAAAATATCACACTGTGAACCTGATAAAATCTCGGTAATTACGAGATGGTATTTAAAACTTCAAGAAAATAGGGAGAACCAGTGAGATTTACATGTAAGTACACAAATAATTTGAAACACGTATCAACATGATCAAGCTTTTACCACATCAAAGCAAACATATGTAGCATATTTAAAGGACAAAAATATACACTGATTGCAAATTATGGTAAATTGGTTCTAATTAAGAACTTAGAACTGAAATAATTTCAAAATAAATACAAAAAAAAACAATTAAGTATGTAAACTTTGAGACCGTAAACGTATCCTTTGGAAAATTAATATTACTATCACTGCAATATAGCATTTTATAAAAGTGTAGATTGCACAAGAGTTCATGCAGAACAATACAGGTACCGGTATATATACATAATGTTTTGTAAGCCTTGAGAAAACCACGTGGAGAATACTATACAAATTCAATGGACTTCCAAAACGGATATACTTGTAAAATGTTGTGTGGATCATAAATCATGAGGATTATTGCTTATGAATGTAATTCTGACCAGTGTTATATAGTATTATATGGTGATGAATCAGAACACATGGCTCTAGAGTTTGAATACTATTATCAAATCTAATGTAATTCCCTTCTCACAAAGCACTGTAAAATGGTGATGGGTCAATGACAAATTCTTGTGTTGACCTTGGTACCGGTACTTCAAATAATACATTCTCACTCAGTTTTCAAAATACAAATACTATTGCCAACTCCAAATGGCATGTTTACATAAAAATTTAGCCAAATAATGATCAAGTCTCATACAGGATCTCTGTGTGTTCATTGATTTTCATCATTGTAGACAGGGAAAACTACTCCTGCATGACCATAGATGGTAAATTATCCGACCTTCTAATATATTGCCAGAATTGATCACAAATAGATGCATGGCAGTTATCTTTCCTCTCGCATGGTCCACTTTGCCATCAATTAATTTACACCTTCATCTGCATGCTCTATTTTCTTGAGAGCCAGATTATCAAGGCACAATGAAGATAGCCGTACGGTACTTCAGAATCAGTTCAATGTCGTTTTGCCATGTCTTTTTTACCGGCAATTACTGGGTCAAGGGAGACAGTCGAAAATGGATATAAGGAGGAATGTGTCATGGATATCACTATGTAGGGACTGTCATACTCCAGTCTGAATTCTGGGATTAATGCAGGCTCAACCATATTCACAAACAAAACATTATATGGGTACCCCCAGGGTCATGGCAAGAACAAACTACATCATAGGAATATGGAAATTCTCACAAGGGTGAACTGTTTGTCATTGTAGGTTGTCAGAACAAGATTTGCTTGTAAAGAGCAGAAAAACCCATCCACACAGATCAATCATTATCAACAGTAATAAATATGAGAAGGGAAGCAACTCTGTAAGTGCTGCTAACTGCAGAGGAAGACGACATACAGAGGGATCAGTTTTAATATTCTTTGGAAGCGGTACAGAAGCCCATGCTGAGATTCTCTATTCTAACCTGGTGACAATCTTGATTTCGCTATTCATGCAATGTCACCTATACACAAGTGATAACATGACTGAACGACGTCATCAGCCCCTACAATTAGGATTCCTACTGTAGCAATAATTGTTGAGGCATTAAACAATTCCACATTTAATACAATGTGAAAACTACTGAGGCAAAGTTAGTTCTGCTACGGCATTGAGGTCGGCATATTGCCGAGGCTAATTGAGGGGACTGTCATGGAATGTAACAAATTTGAGTCATAATGTGATTGTACGTATAATGGTATTTGCTAAATGTAACAATTCCGATCTGTGTACGATAATCTGTGGTTGTCACACAGCTCCATAAAGTAAATGCACCATTTTCACTTCATCAGATTCATATTTCTTGAAATCAACAGCATTATCAAGTGAATTTATGCCGATGAACAGAACTAGTAAAAAAAAATGACCACCTGTGTGTATACCCACAGTTGCATCATTGATTATCAAAGATCATATAATAAAATAAATGGTCATGGCAACAATGAATATATTCCTTTTTCAGGAAGAATCAAGGAAAAAAAAAAAATTATGTATGCTGTTGTGTTAAAGATAGCCAAATTAATCATTCTGGTGAGACTTAGAAGCTGGACTCAAAAAATTTCAAAAGTGATGTGTCAGTGATGTAAAACAGTGATGTAAAATCAATTGTATTGCGATTGTTCACTCCCAGTGGGCACCATCATTGGTAATAAAATTCACTCCCCACTTTTTGGGACCGCAATGTTATGTCCTATCTTAGATAGCACCAGTCAAACATTTAACATGGCCCGTACAGAGTTCAGCCCCCCCCCCCCCTTTCAAATGTGCTCTGCAGCTCTTGAAGCCAATGTTTCCCCTCCCTAGTTTGAGGACACAAGGTGGATTTTCTGAAGTTGTGACACAAACGGATCCATATTCATAGCTGGTACATCACGAGAGCCTGCCATGCTCACTGCATGTTCATCCACATGAAGGTCCTGATATCCATTGGCTGGGCTATGCTCAAACTCTAACATACCTACAACTCTCTGAACAGAGGTTGTTAGACATACTGCAGAATTTCGCTGCAGTTTCTTGTCCAGATCAGAAATGAAGTCATCTATTTGTTGCATGATTTTCACCTTCAATCCCTTCTGAATTATCGATATCAGGAAAGCTTTCTGCTCTTCTTCAAGATGTGATTCTGGAATTTCCCTGATGCGCTCAACATGGTTGAGTTTGAAATCAAATATATCTTCAAACAAATCATCAACCAAATACAGACTGGTGAACTGTCTCAATATATTTGTGACATCGTCAGCCAAAGCTTTTGACAGCTGAGTAGGGTCTTTGTGTTCTCTCAACACCGCGACATGGGCAGCTTTTCCCAAATCCAAAATTCTGACCTTGACCTCTCCTTCACATACATGCTGAAGAAGAACATTACCTCCATGCAAGTCCCTGTGGAACCAGCCAAACTGGTGCAGGTGCTGGACAGCTTTGAAAGTCTCTGAACAAACATGTAAAGCAAACAAGCGAATATCCCGGATATCTTTGGGAATATTTTCCACATCACTTGTTCTGTATTTGATAGAAGTCATTTGCTTGAGGACTTCCTCAGTTGTGACAGAGTTGTCCACGATCTCCATATATAATTCTACCTTATCCTGGTTCAACTGGCAAAGGAATAATCTTGGAGTGATGCCCGAGTCATTCAGATCAGTCATCGCTCGGATTTCATCACTACAGATAATGTTTATCCGGACTTCTTTCTTCGCATGAGATTTTTTGGTAAGATTATCAAATGTGACACAGACTTTGGCATTGAGACCTTCTCCTAACACAATGTCAGCAATAGAATACTCCTTTCCTTCTCGATATTTCCCAAAGCCTGGACGAACTTCAGACCTATCCAATACTACTCCACTTGGATATCTGTTTAATTTAATGTCGTCAATCATTGCACAAAATCTTTCAACTTCTTCTTTTGGAGAAATACAGGAGGATGCACTGGTGATCCCAAGGGTATATTCTGGGGCTTTACATGCAGCAGGGTAGCTTATCTTCACATGTCCGGTCACCTTGTTCAGGTCTAGCTCACATTTCTTAGATTTGAGGTCATCTATCAACATTCCAAGCATCAAAATCTGTTTTTGGTCTGATAGAGATTTCACCTTTCTTTCAACAGTTTCTATCGCTGTCTCCTGGACAGCATCAGTGTGGTCTCCATCAAATTTTCGGCTTGTGAATGAGAACGTAGGAGATCTGGTTTCATCTGTGGCTTGTGTCACAATATGACCACTGTTTGAGGAGGTATCAGTAGATTGTCCAGCATGACCACTTGCCCCTTCGGATGTCGGTCCATCTGTTTCCTCATTGTTCCCTCCCTCCTGTGATATAATCCCATGGGTTGGGCAGTCTGCAATATCTTGACCGACTGAATCAAACCCTGGCAGGTCAAACTCCACAGAAAAATACATCTTCCAACAACCGATTTCCAATTAGCTTTCACAATGTACTGTTAACCACCCCAGATCCATATAATCTACGAGTCAGTATGACGATCAAGGTTCAAAGTTCTTCCATATTCTGCTAATCAAGATTTCTTGGAAGAACTCATCGCTCTCCCACGCAATGCTCAGGCCCCACGCAATGTTCTATACTCGCTCCTCAGAGGGCGCCACTGTTCTTGGCAATAAATCATTCATTCATTCATCCGATTTCGGTTTCAGTGTTGTTGTTGTTGTTGTAAGTTATATATCGGCTACGGCTCCGTGCATGCACGACCTCAACCCCGGCATAAAAATAGCCTCGGCTCTATTCTTTTTTCATTGTTTTCGCTCATTTTAACACAATTCTTGTAAGTTTTTATCGTCCTTTGTCATAATTCTCCCGAATTTTTTGTATCCACTCAGATTCTTCCCTCCGACACCAAAGATTTGAAAGGTAAGACAGGACTTATTGCCCTTGATGCGACATTGTCGACAAATTAGAATTACTCCCCTTGGTGTGACTGGCTCATCCCACATTTTAAAGGCTCAACCACCCACACACCTTGCTTGAACACCTACAGAGAAGGTTTGTGAATAATGTAACGAAAGTGCAGGTTGACAACGACCCCTTTCATAAATAACAGCTTCTGAATGTTACGTGACTATGTGAAATCGAAAGTGACATTGTGTTTATGTGTGCGGTTCACTTACCTGGTGGAATCCAACGCTGTAATTTTCCTAGAATGAACTATAATAATCCGGGAGACGGACAATGCCTCAAAATCCCGGTGAAGTTATCTCAAACGATCAGTCGGGACGGAGAAAGGGGCCCTGGTGAGCTACTCGCTTCGCTGTGGATGACGTCAGTCAGGAATCCGGAAGTCTGTTCCAGTGAATATGCAGATTAGGGACAGTGAACTTTGCGGTCGTCGTATGAATTAACTAGAGGGAGTTGGAAGCTGAGATTTACCAGTTACGTCCGTTATAAATTATGGTGTGTTCCTCCATAGCCATATTTATTCAGCGAAGTCCGGATAAACTGTTCGGTGGAAGTGTGATTATTTGACTATAAAGAGGGCGCTAGCATCGTCGACTTGTTCTACCTTTATCTGCAGGAGAACGGTTCTGTTTCTACCTTTATTCACAGAAGAGCGGTAGTCCTATATAAGCCGGACTCCCGCTGAAACGAGGCAGACCAGCAGAAACATCGAGGTGAGAGCACACGTAAAATCATTTGGGGAGAAGAGATCCAATACATTGCCGGGCCGCAGAAAGGCCGCCGCCGAATTGGAGAAGTACCGCCGCCGAATTTGTGCCGCCGGGCCGGGACCAGGCCGCCGAATATTATAACACAGTAGCATTCATTACACACACTTACATTCACATGTCCGGGCTGTGTTTACTCTGCTTCGATCTCTATCCGCCTTCAACCGTATTGCACAGTTGAACGGATATTGCGCTGGAAGTTAAGAGTATAGACACTTATCGCCAATGGTTATTCTTATTCTCTACCGTACGCTAGTACGGGCTCAGCTCTGGGAATTAACTAACGGCGTTAGTGTCGAAAGCATGGCCATACATTAGCCGCATCTCTCCTTGCCTTCAACCGTATCGCACAGTTGTTCAGGGATTGCGCTGTGGTTAGTGTATATATTAAGCTGTATCCGGTAAGGGATGCGAGCCCCTGTGAAGAGGATATAGCTAAACCAAACCATACACAGTTCCTACATAAACAATTATTCATGCACACATGTACTTAATACACAACCTACGGGTTGAAATACATTCACGCTAACACCCACAAGCTATAGGTTCGAGCCTATAGCTTGATATATATACACCTACCCAGGCAATCGTACGATAAACGATTATCCATTCACGGCCCCATAAGCCTATAGTCTCTCACCACCCTGTACATATATTGAGTAATTCACGGCCAATGATAGATACAGTAGTATATAGACGGGGAATCCTAGACCTGATGCCCATCTATTGCGGAAGACCCTGCAGTAGTATAGAGAGAGGGTTCCTATACCGGTTGACCATACAGTAGTATAGAAGGAGGGTTCCTATACTAGTTGACCATACAGTAGTATAGAAGGAGGGTGCCGATTCCAGGTGCCCATACAGTAGTATAGGAAGAGGGTTACTAGACCAGGTGCCTGCCTATCCACCGTGTGTTATTGATGTCCGATCCTATGTGGACCGTGTAGCCGTGAACTCTAGCCTTGATGATTCATCCTTGGAGCCGGGCCGCGGAGTGAGTCGCCATGAGCGGGGTCGCTGAAGCCTGGGGGTGTATTCCTAGGAGGGGTGCCGTCTGCTGCTGTGGTGAGCCATGCAGTTGAATAGTCCTGCGGTGTTACAGAGAGACGGGCCGGTGCTGTAGAAGCCTTTGTACTGTGATAGTACTGTCGTGCCCAGGCCGTCCGCATCCATTGACGGTTATCAACGCTTGGAGGGGCTTAGTCGTGTAAGGCGAGACACGACGACGACGAGAAGTCCATACCACCCGAGGGAGGAAGACCGGGGGAAGGAAGACACACGTCGGACATAACCATGGGAGGGCCAGGTCGTGTGAGACGAGACACGACGCAGTGTTCATCCATACGGGAGTGAACGAAGACCTGGGGAAGGAAGGCAGACCTTTCCACGTATATCTGGGGAAGGACGATAGATGCTGGATCCTACTATAAAGCCCTGGGGAAGGAAGATAGAAACTGGACCCATCCATGAGAGAACCGGTCGTGACCAGACTGTGGCTGTGACCAGGCCTGAACGCGTCATAGCTAGGGCTATATATATTTTGTATATATTTTCTATTGAACTTCGGTTAATGATAACTATAAGAGTACAGATAATTCATAGAGTAGGGATCTTCTTTGCAGGGTTTGTACGCTACCACGATTTGAATCCTGTATACCTGCTCAAAGAATTATATGTCAGTATTGCATTAATTTGCTTTGGTTGTCATTACAGGTCTTCCTTTCCAACCTCCTTGATCCAGACAAGGTGACAGGTTGAATCGAACTCCCTCGTTGGCCAGGATCAGTGCCCGAGTGCGTTCCCAGTAGCCTGACAGTTTGTCTTGGGGACCCTGCGCACTCTGTGGATCTGAAACATCCATTATCCCACGTACATAGTAGTAAAAACGTTTCAACTGGTGGCAGCGGTGGGATGGCCAACTTCTGGGAGACGAAGGAAAGGAGACCAAGCCTGGCGGATAGAATGGATCCGGACCAGACAACCATGGATATTACTGAAGAATTCGTCGCCGGACTACCACCATCAGCGATGAAGAGAACCAGACGGAAGCTTCCCCCCATACCGACTCCTGGCGGACTACATGACATGGGAAGAGGTGTAGGTTCCGGGCGATCGACTACAGCGACTCCGGCATCTGAAAATCTTCTTGACTTGTCCACGCAAGAACTGGAAGCGGAGCTGTTGGCACCACAGGCCGACCTGACGCCACGACCTTCAGCGAGAACGGCTACGGAGGATCGACTGACTAGTAGGGGGCATGAGCCGGTAGATGAGCAGCCCGACGTTGACCCGAGACGAGAGGTAGTACGTTGATGGCACCACGTAGATCTTCTGAGTACAACGGTGACCGCTATGATGGGGCAGATGTCCACGATGCTGAAAAATCAAAGTTCCAGTGACGAGATGACTCCACCGAAGGCAGAAGATTACACTCATTCTGGGCCGGCCGGACTGGAACGGGGTCGAGACGGAGCCGCATCGGGGACGACGTCGAGGCGAGATGAGTCACCGCCAAGAAGACGCCTGGACGAACCACCTTCAGTTTCATGGGACCATCCGTTACAGACGTCCACGCCCATGTGGGAACCTAGACGGCCGAAGACGACAATGGTGAAGGCCGCTACCTACGATGGTACCACGCCATGGCGGGATTATTTGGCTCACTTCGGGCACTGCGCCGTGATCAATGGATGGACCTACCAACAACAGGGTCAATACCTGGCCGTCGCTTTAAGGGGGTCAGCGCAACAGGTGTTAACCAGCCTTAAGTTTGTACCGGGCAGTACCGACTACGACCGTTTGAAGGAAGCCTTAGGGAAGCGCTTTGCCCCTCCGAATCAGATGGACCTGCACAAGTCACAACTGAGAGCAAGATACCGCGGAAAGGATGAAGATCTTCCGGGCCTGGCTCAGGCATTGATCCGCCTGACACAGCTGGCTTATCCCGATGCCGGAGACGACATTCAGGATACTCTAGCCAAGGATCAGTTCCTGGACGCCATCGGTGATGAGCTGAGATTTCAAGTCTGGCAGACGAGGCCTAAAACCTTGGATGCGGCAGTACACGCGGCCGTGGAACTGGAGGCATTCAAGATCTCCCAGCGTCGGAAACCCTGGCCGACAGCCAAGTCAACTGCCCCGGGGAGGAGGATAAGGCAGCCGCATCCACTGAAGAGGATGAGACGGAGAATCAACGGTTGAGAGATCAAGTGAAGATGTTAAAGGAGACGATCCAAAGGAACGGTGAACCACAAAGACCACAACGGCAAGGACGATACCAGTGGAGATGGGGACATAGACGTGACCATCAACAACCATACGGCGGCCATGATCGAACATCAGGATGCTGGTCATGCGGAAAAGACGGGCATTACCGTGTGAATTGTCCAGAGTTGCGCAGGCCGGATGATCATCAACCCCCTAGACAACCGAAACCTCCACCGAAACCTCCTACGGTGAATAACTCTGGTGAGGCCGGATTGTATCTCCCGGCCAAGATGGGATCCGTAGGATTGTGGTGCTGCGTCGACACGGGTGCATCAGTTTCTCTTCTGAACGTGCGGGTGTACAACCAGCTGAGTCCTCGACTTAGGCCGGCATTGAGAAGTCCCTCCTTTGCGTCCGTTCGTATGGCCGATGGTACGAGTATGCCACTACAGGGTGAAGCAGACTTTAAGGTCACGATAGATGGGACTACCCGGACTCAGACGATGATTGTTGGGACACTGACCGTGGATGCCCTCCTGGGTTATGATTTCCTGAGTAGCCACTGTACTGCGATTGATATGGAGAAGCACCGGGTGAAGTATGGCGGCCGATATGTCCAGTGTGAGGTCGTGGGGAGCCATGAATGCCATCGGGTGTCTGTAACGGAGACTTTTACTATCCCAGCTGGAGCTGAGGCAGTGGTGACGGGGACAGTCCGAGGTGCTCTACCGGGAGAGGTTGGCATGGTGGAAAATATCACTGAGTTCACACAGAAGACTGGAACCTTGGTGGCCAGAGCCCTGGCCGAAGTTGACCGTGACCATGAAGTCACCCTGCGGTTCCTTAACCTGTCCACTGATCCTGCCATAGTACAAGCCGGCACCCTGTGTGGTAGTTTGACTGAAGTGGAGGTAGTGGATAATTCAGCTCCACCTACTGCAGAGCCTCTGAACCAGCATGGGCCAGCCTCTGGTGAAGCAACGGTGCCCACCCCAAGATGTCCACCGCACCTACGGGCCTTAGTACAACAGTCCAGTGAGGGATTGGAAGTTGAGAGAGCTTTAGCTGTAGAGGATTTGGTTACTCGCTTTACCCATTTGTTTGCCAAGGATGACAGTGACTTAGGGCGAACAACGATGGTACAGCATCATATCAAGAGGGGGAATGCGCCACCTATCCGGATTCCTCCACGACGTCCACCCCTTCATGCCCGTGGAACAATAGACGACCAGGTTGAAGACATGCTACAGCGGGGAGTCATCGAACCATCTAATGGGCCTTGGTCTGCTCCGGTTGTCCTAGTACGGAAGAAGGATGGGAAAATGCGATTCTGCGTTGATTACCGAGCCCTCAACAAAGTAACGGAGAAAGATGCCTACCCCCTGCCGAGAATCGACGAGTCCCTGGATTCTCTGTCTGGTGCCTGCTGGTGGAGTACGCTCGACCTGATGTCGGGGTACTGGCAGGTCGAAGTAGCCCCGGAAGACAGAAGTAAGACCGCCTTTGCCACTCGACGGGGCCTGTACCAATTCCGGGCCATGCCTTTCGGGCTTTGTAATGCTCCAGGAACCTTCGAGCGATTAATGGAGGCAGTTTTGGCAGGCCTCCAATACGAGACGTGCTTAGTGTACCTCGACGACATAATAGTTTTTGGCCGGACCTTCGAGGAGATGATCCAACGTCTGGAGGAAGTCTTCCAGAGGCTGCAACAACATGGCCTGAAATTGAAGCCCTCGAAGTGTGTCATTGGGAAACGACAAGTGCTTTACCTTGGCCATATAGTGACGCAAGACGGGATTGGTACCGATCCGGAGAAGATTCGGGCTGTACGTGAGTGGCCGACGCCTGTCTCCCAAACAGATGTCAGAAGTTTTCTTGGCCTGTGTGGGTACTACCGGCGTTTTATACGAGACTTTGCGACTGTAGCAGTCCCTCTTCATCGACTGACGGAGAAGAAGGCGGTATTTATGTGGGATGATACAGCCCAGACGGCGTTCGACCACCTAAGACAGAAGCTGACGACCGCACCTATGTTAATGATGCCAGATTTCCGACAGTCCTTCATCCTGGACACAGATGCCAGCAATTTCGGCATTGGGGCCGTCCTGTCCCAGGAGATCAACCGGGAGGAAAAGGTCGTAGCCTATGCCAGCAGGGTGCTGTCCAAAACAGAACGTGCCTACTGTGTGACTAGAAGGGAACTTCTGGCTGTCGTGTACTTTGTCAAGTACTTTCGGCATTATCTGTTTGGCCGAAAATTTCTGCTGCGCACTGACCATGGGTCCCTGAGGTGGTTAATGCGGTTTAAAGAACCGGAGGGACAATTGGCTCGCTGGATACAAGCCCTCGGAGTCTACGACTTTGACATCCAGCATCGACCCGGACGGAAGCACGGAAACGCTGACGCCATGAGCCGAATCCCGTGCAAGCAGTGTGGACGGTCAGGTTCCGAGGTACAGGAAGCTGCCCGTGTTACGGAGATTGTGCCGCGGACTGCAGACTTCAGTCAAGCTCAGGCCGCAGACCCAGACTTGCAGCCTGTCCTGGAGTGGGTACAGAAAGGCAGTCGACCAGCCAGAGAGGACATCAGTCAATATGGGCCCGTAACTAAGACCCTGTGGGGTGCCTTCGATCTACTGGAGATGAGTGGATCCTTGCTTGTGCGGAGATCGGTGAATGCTCGGGGAGAAGTGAAACGACGGCTTCTGGTGGTCCCTCGTTCCCTCAGACGGAAAGTTTTGAAAGAGTGTCATGACAGTGTAACCGGTGGTCACCTTGGGGTGAAGAAAACCTTGGCAAAAGTGAGGCAGGCGTACATGTGGCCTGGTCTACAGACCGATGTTCGGCAATGGTGCCCAGGGGCGGAAGCCCAGAGGTCCTCATCGCGGTCAGATGACCGGAAGTCCGGGAGACAGAGCAGCCGTTGATATTCTCGGGCCATTGGCAGAAACCTGTCGCGGGAACCGATATGTAGTCGTCATTGGGGACTATTTCACCCGTTGGGTGGAAGCTGTAGCCTTACCCAATCAGGAAGCCACGACGGTTGCCCAAGCTGTTGTCGACCACTTCGTGACCCGATTTGGCGTACCAATGGCCATCCACTCTGACCAGGGGCGTCAGTTTGAAAGCAGAGTATTCCGGGGGATGTGCCGCATACTCGGAATGAGGAGAACGAGGACTACACCCTATCACCCCCAGTCGAACGACATGATTGAACGGTTCAACCGGACCTTAGCCCAGATGTTGCATGCCAGCATTGACCGTCACCCGGACGACTGGGATCTTCACATTCCGTTGGTGCTGATGTCATACCGTGCCACCGTGCATGAGACGACGGGATATTCCCCAAACATGATGGTGTTTGGGAGGGAAATCGCCTTGCCGTCGCACCTGACTTTGGGAGCACCTCCGAAACAGCAGGTAGAGCCGACACGGTGGGTCGAAGATCTCCGGGATGAGATGACTGAGATACACGAGTTTGCCCGAGAGACTACGAAGAAGAGCTTGAGGCGGCAGAAACGTATCTACGATACGAGAGCTTTTCCTCACAAATACAAGTCTGGTGATCAGGTTTACCTGTATATTTCCGCCACTAAGCGTGGGGAGATCCAGAAACTACGAGACCGGCGGGGAGGGCATTACACGGTGAGGGAAGCGCTGACGGATGTGACCTATCGCATCGCCGACGAGGCCGGTGGCCTCCGTGTAGTCCATCATGATCTTCTTAAGCCCTTCTACCCTAGAGAGACGTCGGGTAGCGAGACCACTGAGTGTACAGAGAATGATGGTGATGTCGAGTCTGAGAATGACTCGGAGCCCGCGACGGTCTTTCCATATCCGGTGGAGCATCCAGTCGTAGTGAGATCTCCAGCACCTCGGCAGACGAGAAGTGGACGGAGAACCCGGCGTCCTCCAAGATTGGCAGATTACGAGGTTGGATTACCGCCTGATCCCCCTGTTGAAGTCGAGTCGCCACTTTCGGAAGAGCCGATGGCCTTGCCGGAGACGTGGAGTCCTCCACGAACGACTCGTGGACGTCGTGTCCAGCGACCGAGGCGCTTTAATGACTACGTTTTAGCCTGCAAGTTGACAGGAGGTGCACGACCATATGGAAATACGGGTGATGACCGTGAACGTCGAGGGATGGCCTGTGGTGCATGGCCGACCTGCAGGTATTCTGGTGGGCGACAAACACAGACTGGCCGATCCCGAGGCTTTACTGCCTCAGATGCATGATGTACGACTCCAGCAAGAGGCAGCTGTGGCCTGCTGTGGACCTGATGTCCACTGCAGGTGACGATGACTTGGCCAGGAAGTCAAGAGGACCGTCGTCCTGTAATTTTGTTGTATATACGTTGTACATATGTTCTGTTCTGCACTCCCGTGCTACTGGTAGCGTGACGAGAGCCAGGACGAGGGCGTCATGATCTTCGAAGACGGGGGTAGTGTAACGAAAGTGCAGGTTGACAACGACCCCTTTCATAAATAACAGCTTCTGAATGTTACGTGACTATGTGAAATCGAAAGTGACATTGTGTTTATGTGTGCGGTTCACTTACCTGGTGGAATCCAACGCTGTAATTTTCCTAGAATGAACTATAATAATCCGGGAGACGGACAATGCCTCGAAATCCCGGTGAAGTTTATCTCATACGATCAGTCGGGACGGAGAAAGGGGCCCTGGTGAGCTACTCGCTTCGCTGTGGATGACGTCAGTCAGGAATCCGGAAGTCGGTTCCAGTGAATATGCAGATTAGGGACAGTGAACTTTGCGGTCGTCGTATGAATTAACTAGAGGGAGTTGGAAGCTGAGATTTACCAGTTACGTCCGTTATAAATTATGGTTTGTTCCTCCATAGCCATATTTATTCAGCGAAGTCCGGATAAACTGTTCGGTGGAAGTGTGATTATTTGACAATAAAGAGCATGGTCGACTTGTTCTACCTTTATCTGCAGGAGAACGGTTCTGTTTCTACCTTTATTCACAGAAGAGCGGTAGCCCTATATAAGCCGGACTCCCGCTGAAACGAGGCAGACCAGCAGAAACATCGAGGTGAGAGCACACGCAAAATCATTTGGGGAGAAGAGATCCAATACATTGCCGGGCCGGAGAAAGGCCGCCGCCGAATTTGTGCCCCCGGGCCGGGACCAGGCCGCAGAATATTATAACATAGTAGCATTCATTACACACACTTACATTCACATGTCCGGGCTGTGTTTACTCTGCTTCGATCTCTATCCGCCTTCAACCGTATTGCATAGTTGAACGGATATTGCGCTGGAAGTTAAGAGTATAGACACTTATCGCCAATGGTTATTCTTATTCTCTACCGTACGCTAGTACGGGCTCAGCTCTGGGAATTAACTAACGGCATTAGTGTCGAAAGCATGGCCATACATTAGCCGCATCTCTCCTTGCCTTCAACCGTATCGCACAGTTGTTCAGGGATTGCGCTGTGGTTAGTGTATCTATTAAGCTGTATCCGGTAAGGGATGCGAGCCCCTGTGAAGAGGATATAGCTAAACCAAACCATACACAATTCCTACATCAACAATTATTCATGCACACATGTACTTAATACACAACCTACGGGTTGAAATACATTCACGCTAACACCCACAAGCTATAGGTTCGAGCCTATAGCTTGATATATATACACCTACCCAGGCAATCGTACGATAAACGATTATCCATTCACGGCCCCATAAGCCTATAGTCTCTCACCACCCTGTACATATATTGAGTAATTCACGGCCAATGATAGATTACTACTGTCTCATACAGTAGTATATAGAGGGGGAATCCTAGACCTGATGCCCATCTATTGCGGAAGACCCTGCAGTAGTATAGAGAGAGGGTTCAAGGGTCAACTGACCATACAGTAGTATAGAAGGAGGGTTCCTATACCGGTTGACCATACAGTAGTATAGAAGGAGGGTTCCTATACTAGTTGACCATACAGTAGTATAGAAGGAGGGTGCCGGTTCCAGGTGCCCATACAGTAGTATAGGAAGAGGGTTACTAGACCAGGTGCCTGCCTATCCACCGTGTGTTATTGATGTCCGATCCTATGTGGACCGTGTAGCCGTGAACTCTAGCCTTGATGATTCATCCTTGGAGCCGGGCCGCGGAGTGAGTCGCCGTAAGCGGGGTCGCTGAAGCCTGGGGGTGTATTCTTAGGAGGGGTGCCGTCTGCTGCTGTGGTGAGCCGTGCAGTTGAATAGTCCTGCGGTGTTACAGAGAGACGGGCCGGTGCCGTAGAAGCCTTTGTACTGTGATAGTACTGTCGTGCCCAGGCCGTCCGCATCCATTGACGGTTATCAACGCTTGGAGGGGCTTAGTCGTGTAAGACGAGACACGACGACGACGAGAAGTCCATACCACCCGAGGGAGGAAGACCGGGGGAAGGAAGACACACGTCGGACATAACCACGGGAGGGCCAGGTCGTGTGAGACGAGACACGACGCAGTGTTCATCCATACGGGAGTGAACGAAGACCTGGGGAAGGAAGGCAGACGTTGGACCTTTCCACGTATATCTGGGGAAGGACGATAGACGCTGGATCATACTATAAAGCCCTGGGGAAGGAAGATAGAAGCTGGACCCATCCACGAGAGAACCGGTCTTGACCAGACTGTGGCTGTGACCAGGCCTGAACGCGTTATAGCTAGGGCTATATATATTTTGTATATATTTTCTATTGAACTTCGGTTAATGATAACTATAAGAGTACAGATAATTCATAGAGTAGGGATCTTCTTTGCAGGGTTTGTACGCTACCACGATTTGAATCCTGCATACCTGCTCAAAGAATTATATGTCAGTATTGCATTAATTTGCTTTGGTTGTCATTACAGGTCTTCCTTTCCAACCTCCTTGATCCAGACAAGGTGACAGGTTGAATCGAACTCCCTCGTTGGCCAGGATCAGTGCCCGAGTGCGTTCCCAGTAGCCTGACAGTTTGTCTTGGGGACCCTGCGCACTCTGTGGATCTGAAACATCCATTATCCCACGTACATAGAAGTAGTAAAAACGTTTCAACTGGTGGCAGCGGTGGGATGGTCAACTTCTGGGAGACGAAGGAAAGGAGACCAAGCCTGGCGGATAGAATGGATCCGGACCAGACAACCATGGATATTACTGAAGAATTCGTCGCCGGACTACCACCATCAGCGATGAAGAGAACGAGACGGAAGCTTCCCCCCATACCGACTCCTGGCGGACTACATGACATGGGAAGAGGTGTAGGTTCCGGGCGATCGACTACAGCGACTCCGGCATCTGAAAATCTTCTTGACTTGTCCACGCAAGAACTGGAAGCGGAGCTGTTGGCACCACAGGCCGACCTGACGCCACGACCTTCAGCGAGAACGGCTACGGAGGATCGACTGACTAGTAGGGGGCATGAGCCGGTAGATGAGCAGCCCGACGTTGACCCGAGACGAGATGTAGAAGATCTACGTGGTGCCATCAACGTACTGAGTACAACGGTGACCGCCATGATGGGGCAGATGTCCACGATGCTGAAAAATCAAAGTTCCAGTGACGAGATGACTCCACCGAAGGCAGAAGATTACACTCATTCTGGGCCGGCCGGACTGGAACGGGGTCGAGACGGAGCCGCATCGGGGACGACGTAGAGGCGAGATGAGTCCCCGCCAAGAAGACGCCTGGACGAACCACCTTCAGTTTCATGGGACCAGACGTCCACGCCCATGGGGGAACCTAGACGGCCGAAGACGACGATGGTGAAGGCCGCTACCTACGATGGTACCACGCCATGGCGGGATTATTTGGCTCACTTCGGGCACTGCGCCGTGATCAATGGATGGACCTACCAACAACAGGGTCAATACCTGGCCGTCGCTTTAAGGGGGGCAGGCATTGATCCGCCTGACACAGCTGGCTTATCCCGATGCCGGAGACGACATTCAGGATACTCTAACCAAGGATCAGTTCCTGGACGCCATCGGTGATGAGCTGAGATTTCAAGTCTGGCAGACGAGGCATAAAACCTTGGATGCGGCAGTACACGCGGCCGTGGAACTGGAGGCATTCAAGATCTGCCAGCGTCGGAAACCCTGGCCGACAGCCAAGTCAACTGCCCCGGGGGAGGAGGATAAGGCAGCCGCATCCACTGAAGAGGATGAGACGGAGAATCAACGGTTGAGAGATCAAGTGAAGATGTTAAAGGAGACGATCCAAAGGAACGATGAACCACAAAGACCACAACGGCAAGGACGATACTAGTCGAGATGCGGACATAGACGTGACCATCAACAACCATACGGCGGCCATGATCGAACATCAGGATGCTGGTCATGCGGAAAAGACGGGCATTACCGTGTGAATTGTCCAGAGTTGCGCAGGCCGGATGATCATCAACCCCCTAGACAACCGAAACCTCCACCGAAACCTCCTACGGTGAATAACTCTGGTGAGGCCGGATTGTATCTCCCGGCCAAGATGGGATCCGTAGGATTGTGGTGCTGCGTCGACACGGGTGCATCAGTTTCTCTTCTGAACGTGCGGGTGTACAACCAGCTGAGTCCTCGACTTAGGCCGGCATTGAGAAGTCCCTCCTTTGCGTCCGTTAGTATGGCCGATGATACGAGTATGCCACTACAGGGTGAAGCAGACTTTAAGGTCACGATAGATGGGACTACCCGGACTCAGACGATGATTGTTGGGACACTGACCGTGGATGCCCTCCTGGGTTATGATTTCCTGAGTAGCCACTGTACTGCGATTGATACGGAGAAGCACCGGGTAAAGTATGGCGGCCGATATGTCCAGTGTGGGGTCGTGGGGAGCCATGAATGCCATCGGGTGTCTGTAACGGAGACTTTTACTATCCCAGCTGGAGCTGAGGCAGTGGTGACGGGGACAGTCCGAGGTGCTCTACCGGGGGAGGTTGGCATGGTGGAAAATATCACCGAGTTCACACAGAAGACTGGAACCATGGTGGCCAGAGCCCTGGCCGAAGTTGACCGTGACCATGAAGTCACCCTGTGGTTCCTTAACCTGTCCACTGATCCTGTCATAGTACAAGCCGGCACCCAGTGTGGTAGTTTGACTGAAGTGGAGGTAGTGGATAATTCAGCTCCACCTACTGCAGAGCCTCTGAACCAGCATGGTCCAGCCTCTGGTGAAGCAACGGTGCCCACCCCAAGATGTCCACCACACCTACGGGCCTTAGTACAACAGTCCAGTGAGGGGTTGGAAGTTGAGAGAGCTTTAGCTGTAGAGGATTTGGTTACTCGCTTCACCCATTTGTTTGCCAAGGATGACAGTGACTTAGGGCGAACAACGATGGTACAGCATCATATCAAGACGGGGAATGCGCCACCTATCCGGATTCCTCCATGACGTCCACCCCTTCATACCCGTGGAACAATAGACGACCAGGTTGAAGACATGCTACAGCGGGGAGTCATCGAACCATCTAATGGGCCTTGGTCTGCTCCGGTTGTCCTAGTACGGAAGAAGGATGGGAAAATGCGATTCTGCGTGCCTTTTGCGATTACCGAGCGATTCTGCGATTACCGAGCCCTCAACAAAGTAACGGAGAAAGATGCCTAACCCCTGCCGAGAATCGACGAGTCCCTGGATTCTATGTCTGGTGCCTGCTGGTGGAGTACGCTCGACCTGATGTCGGGGTACTGGCAGGTCGAAGTAGCCCCGGAAGACAGAAGTAAGACCGCATTTGCCATTCGACGGGGCCTGTACCAATTCCGGGCCATGCCTTTCGGGCTTTGTAATGCTCCAGGAACCTTCGAGCGATTAATGGAGGCAGTTTTGGCAGGCCTCCAATACGAGACGTGCTTAGTGTACCTCGACGACATAATAGTTTTTGGCCGGACCTTCGAGGAGATGATCCAACGTCTGGAGGAAGTCTTCCAGAGGCTGCAACAACATGGCCTGAAATTGAAGCCCTCGAAGTGTGTCATTGGGAAACGACAAGTGCTTTACCTTGGCCATATAGTGACGCAAGACGGGATTGGTACCGATCCGGAGAAGATTCGGGCTGTACGAGAGTGGCCGACGCCTGTCTCCCAAACAGATGTCAGAAGTTTTGTTGGCCTGTGTGGGTACTACCGGCGTTTTATACGAGACTTTGCGACTGTAGCAGCCCCTCTTCATCGACTGACGGAGAAGAAGTCGGTATTTATGTGGGATGATACAGCCCAGACGGCGTTCGACCACCTAAGACAGAAGCTGACGACCGCACCTATGTTAATGATGCCAGATTTCCGACAGTCCTTCATCCTGGACACAGATGCCAGCAATTTCGGCATTGGGGCCGTCCTGTCCCAGGAGATCAACGGGGAGGAAAAGGTCGTAGCCTATGCCAGCAGGGTGCTGTCCAAAACAGAACGTGCCTACTGTGTGACTAGAAGGGAACTTCTGACTGTCGTGTACTTTGTCAAGTACTTTCGGCATTATCTGTTTGGCCGAAAATTTCTGCTGCACACTGACCATGGGTCCCTGAGGTGGTTAATGCGGTTTAAAGAACCGGAGGGACAATTGGCTCGCTGGATACAAGCCCTCGGAGTCTACGACTTTGACATCCAGCATCGACCCGGACGGAAGCACGGAAACGCTGACGCCATGAGCCGAATCCCGTGCAAGCAGTGTGGACGGTCAGGTTCCGAGGTACAGGAAGCTGCCCGTGTTACGGAGATTGTGCCGCCGACTGCAGACTTCAGTCAAGCTCAGGCCGCAGACCCAGACTTGCAGCCTGTGCTGGAGTGGGTACAGAAAGGCAGTCGACCAGCCAGAGAGGACATCAGTCAATATGGGCCCGTAACTAAGACCCTGTGGGGTGCCTTCGATCTACTGGAGATGAGTGGATCCTTGCTTGTGCGGAGATGGGTGAATGCTCGAGGAGAAGTGAAACGACGGCTTCTGGTGGTCCCTCGTTCCCTCAGACGGAAAGTTTTGAAAGAGTGTCATGACAGTGTAACCGGTGGTCACCTTGGGGTGAAGAAAACCTTGGCAAAAGTGAGGCAGCCGTACATGTGGCCTGGTCTACAGACCGATGTTCGGCAATGGTGCCGGAGTTGCGACGTTTGTAATCGCAGGAAGTTGGCGGGACGGAAGCCCAGAGGTCCGGGAGACAGAGCAGCCGTTGATATTCTCGGGCCAAATTGGCAGAAACCTGTCGCGGGAACCGATATGTAGTCGTCATTGGGGACTATTTCACCCGTTGGGTGGAAGCTGTAGCCTTACCCAATCAGGAAGCCACAACGGTTGCCCAAGCTGTTGTCGACCACTTCGTGACCCGATTTGGCGTACCAATGGCCATCCACTCTGACCAGGGGCGTCAGTTTGAAAGCAGAGTATTCCGGGGGATGTGCCGCATACTCGGAATGAGGAAAACGAGGACTACACCCTATCACCCCCAGTCGAACGGCATGATTGAACGGTTCAACCGGACCTTAGCCCAGATGTTGCATGCCAGCATTGACCGTCACCCGGACGACTGGGGTCTTCACATTCCGTTGGTGCTGATGTCATACCGTGCCACCGTGCATGAGACGACGGGATATTCCCCAAACATGATGGTGTTTGGGAGGGAAATCGCCTTGCCGTCGCACCTGACTTTGGGAGCACCTCCGAAACAGCAGGTAGAGCCGACACGGTGGGTCGAAGATCTCCGGGATGAGATGGCTGAGATACACGAGTTTGCCCGAGAGACTACGAAGAAGAGCTTGAGGCGGCAGAAACGTATCTACGATACGAGAGCTTTTCCTCACAAATACAAGCCTGGTGATCAGGTTTACCTGTATATTTCCGCCACTAAGCGTGGGGAGATCCGGAAACTACGAGACCGGTGGGGAGGGCCTTACACGGTGAGGGAAGCGCTGACGGATGTGACCTATCGCATCGCCGACGAGGCCGGTGGCCTCCGTGTAGTCCATCATGATCTTCTTAAGCCCTTCTACCCTAGAGAGACGTCGGGTAGTGAGACCACTGAGTCTACAGAGAATGATGGTGATGTCGAGTCTGAGAATGACTCGGAGCCCGCGACGGTCTTTCCATATCCGGTGGAGCATCCAGCCGTAGTGAGATCTCCAGCACCTCGGCAGACGAGAAGTGGACGGAGAACCCGGCGTCCTCCAAGATTGGCAGATTACGAGGTTGGATTACCGCCTGATCCCCCTGTTGAAGTCGAGTCGCCACTTTCGGAAGAGCCGATGGCCTTGCCGGAGACGTGGAGTCCTCCACGAACGACTCGTGGACGTCGTGTCCAGCGACCGAGGCGCTTTAATGACTACGTTTTAGCCTGCAAGTTGATAGGAGGTGCACGACCATATGGAAATACGGGTGATGACCGTGAACGTCGAGGGATGGCCTGTGGTGCATGGCCGACCTGCAGGTATTCTGGTGGGCGACAAACACAGACTGGCCGATCCCGAGGCTTTACTGCCTCAGATGCATGATGTACGACTCCAGCAAGAGACAGCTGTGGCCTGCTGTGGACCTGATGTCCACTGCAGGTGACGACTTGGCCAGGAAGTCAAGAGGACCGTCGTCCTGTAATTTTGTTGTATATACGTTGTACATATGTTCTGTTCTGCACTCCCGTGCTACTGGTAGCGTGACGAGAGCCAGGACGAGGGCGTCATGATCTTCGAAGGCGGGGGTAGTGTAACGAAAGTGCAGGTTGACAACGACCCCTTTCATAAATAACAGCTTCTGAATGTTACGTGACTATGTGAAATCGAAAGTGACATTGTGTTTATGTGTGCGGTTCACTTACCTGGTGGAATCCAACGCTGTAATTTTCCTAGAATGAACTATAATAATCCGGGAGACGGACAATGCCTCGAAATCCCGGTGAAGTTATCTCAAACGATCAGTCGGGACGGAGAAAGGGGCCCTGGTGAGCTACTCGCTTCGCTGTGGATGACGTCAGTCAGGAATCCGGAAGTCGGTTCCAGTGAATATGCAGATTAGGGACAGTGAACTTTGCGGTCGTCGTATGAATTAACTAGAGGGAGTTGGAAGCTGAGATTTTACCAGTTACGTCCGTTATAAATTATGGTTTGTTCCTCCATAGCCATATTTATTCAGCGAAGTCCGGATAAACTGTTCGGTGGAAGTGTGATTATTTGACAATAAAGAGGGCGCTAGCATCGTCGACTTGTTCTACCTTTATCTGCAGGAGAACGGTTCTGTTTCTACCTTTATTCACAGAAGAGCGGTAGCCCTATATAAGCCGGACTCCCGCTGAAACGAGGCAGACCAGCAGAAACATCGAGGTGAGAGCACACGCAAAATCATTTGGGGAGAAGAGATCCAATACATTGCCGGGCCGGAGAAAGGCCGCCGCCGAATTGGAGAAGTACCGCCGCCGAATTTGTGTCGCCGGGCCGGGACCAGGCCGCCGAATATTATAACATAGTAGCATTCATTACACACACTTACATTCACATGTCCGGGCTGTGTTTACTCTGCTTCGATCTCTATCCGCCTTCAACCGTATTGCACAGTTGAACGGATATTGCGCTGGAAGTTAAGAGTATAGACACTTATCGCCAATGGTTATTCTTATTCTCTACCGTACGCTAGTACGGGCTCAGCTCTGGGAATTAACTAACGGCGTTAGTGTCGAAAGCATGGCCATACATTAGCCGCATCTCTCCTTGCCTTCAACCGTATCGCACAGTTGTTCAGGGATTGCGCTGTGGTTAGTGTATCTATTAAGCTGTATCCGGTAAGGGATGCGAGCCCCTGTGAAGAGGATATAGCTAAACCAAACCATACACAGTTCCTACATAAACAATTATTCATGCACACATGTACTTAATACACAACCTACGGGTTGAAATACATTCACGCTAACACCCACAAGCTATAGGTTCGAGCCTCTAGCTTGATATATATACACCTACCCAGGCAATCGTACGATAAACGATTATCCATTCACGGCCCCATAAGCCTATAGTCTCTCACCACCCTGTACATATATTGAGTAATTCACGGCCAATGATAGATTACTACTGTCTCATACAGTAGTATATAGAGGGGGAATCCTAGACCTGATGCCCATCTATTGCGGAAGACCCTGCAGCAGTATAGAGAGAGGGTTCAAGGGTCAACTGACCCTACAGTAGTATAGAAGGAGGGTTCCTATACCGGTTGACCATACAGTAGTATAGAAGGAGGGTTCCTATACTAGTTGACCATACAGTAGTATAGAAGGAGGGTGCCGATTCCAGGTGCCCATACAGTAGTATAGGAAGAGGGTTACTAGACCAGGTGCCTGCCTATCCACCGTGTTATTGATGTCCGATCCTACGTGGACCGTGTAGCCGTGAACTCTAGCCTTGATGATTCATCCTTGGAGCCGGGCCGCGGAGTGAGTCGCCGTGAGCGGGGTCGCTGAAGCCTGGGGGTGTATTCTTAGGAGGGGTGCCGTCTGCTGCTGTGGTGAGCCGTGCAGTTGAATAGTCCTGCGGTGTTACAGAGACGGGCCGGTGCCGTAGAAGCCTTTGTACTGTGATAGTACTGTCGTGCCCAGGCCGTCCGCATCTATTGACGGTTATCAACGCTTGGAGGGGCTTAGTCGTGTAAGGCGAGACACGACGACGACGAGAAGTCCATACCACCCGAGGGAGGAAGACCGGGGGAAGGAAGACACACGTCGGACATAACCACGGGAGGGCCAGGTCGTGTGAGACGAGACACGACGCAGTGTTCATCCATACGGGAGTGAACGAAGACCTGGGGAAGGAAGGCAGACGTTGGACCTTTCCACGTATATCTGGGGAAGGACGATAGACGCTGGATCCTACTATAAAGCCCTGGGGAAGGAAGATAGAAGCTGGACCCATCCATGAGAGAACCGGTCGTGACCAGACTGTGGCTGTGACCAGGCCTGAACGCGTTATAGCTAGGGCTATATATATTTTGTATATATTTTCTATTGAACTTCGGTTAATGATAACTATAAGAGTACAGATAATTCATAGAGTAGGGATCTTCTTTGCAGGGTTTGTACGCTACCACGATTTGAATCCTGTATACCTGCTCAAAGAATTATATGTCAGTTTTGCATTAATTTGCTTTGGTTGTCATTACAGGTCTTCCTTTCCAACCTCCTTGATCCAGACAAGGTGACAGGTTGAATCGAACTCCCTCGTTGGCCAGGATCAGTGCCCGAGTGCGTTCCCAGTAGCCTGACAGTTTGTCTTGGGGACCTTGCGCACTCTGTGGATCTGAAACATCCATTATCCCACGTACATAGAAGTAGTAAAAACGTTTCAACTGGTGGCAGCGGTGGGATGGTCAACTTCTGGGAGACGAAGGAAAGGAGACCAAGCCTGGCGGATAGAATGGATCCGGACCAGACAACCATGGATATTACTGAAGAATTCGTCGCCGGACTACCACCATCAGCGATGAAGAGAACGAGACGGAAGCTTCCCCCCATACCGACTCCTGGCGGACTACATGACATGGGAAGAGGTGTAGGTTCCGGGCGATCGACTACAGCGATTCCGGCATCTGAAAATCTTCTTGACTTATCAACGCAAGAACTGGAAGCGGAGCTGTTGGCACCACAGGCCGACCTGACGCCACGACCTTCAGCGAGAACGGCTACGGAGGATCGACTGACTAGTAGGGGGCATGAGCCGGTAGATGAGCAACCCGACGTTGACCCAAGACGAGATGTAGAAGATCTACGTGGTGCCATCAACGTACTGAGTACAACGGTGACCGCCATGATGGGGCAGATGTCCACGATGCTGAAAAATCAAAGTTCCAGTGACGAGATGACTCCACCGAAGGCAGAAGATTACACTCATTCTGGGCCGGCCGGACTGGAACGGGGTCGAGACGGAGCCGCATCGGGGACGACGTAGAGGCGAGATGAGTCACCGCCAAGAAGACGCCTGGACGAACCACCTTCAGTTTCATGGGACCAGACGTCCACGCCCATGGGGGAACCTAGACGGCCGAAGACGACGATGGTGAAGGCCGCTACCTACGATGGTACCACGCCATGGCGGGATTATTTGGCTCACTTCGGGCACTGCGCCGTGATCAATGGATGGACCTACCAACAACAGGGTCAATACCTGGCCGTCGCTTTAAGGGGGTCAGCGCAACAGGTGTTAACCAGCCTTAAGTTTGTACCGGGCAGTACCGACTACGACCGTTTGAAGGAAGCCTTAGGGAAGCGCTTTGCCCCTCCGAATCAGATGGACCTGCACAAGTCACAACTGAGAGCAAGATACCGCGGAAAGGATGAAGATCTTCCGGGCCTGGCTCAGGCATTGATCCGCCTGACACAGCTGGCTTATCCCGATGCCGGAGACGATATTCAGGATACTCTAGCCAAGGATCAGTTCCTGGACGCCATCGGTGATGAGCTGAGATTTCAAGTCTGGCAGACGAGGCATAAAACCTTGGATGCGGCAGTACACGCGGCCGTGGAACTGGAGGCATTCAAGATCTCCCAGCGTCGGAAACCCTGGCCGACAGCCAAGTCAACTGCCCCGGGGGAGGAGGATAAGGCAGCAGCATCCACTGAAGAGGATGAGACGGAGAATAAACAGTTGAGAGATCAAGTGAAGATGTTAAAGGAGACGATCCAAAGGAACGGTGAACCACAAAGACCACAACGGCAAGGACGATACTAGTCGAGATGGGGACATAGACGTGACCATCTACAACCATACGGCGGCCATGATCGAACATCAGGATGCTGGTCATGCGGAAAAGACGGGCATTACCGTGTGAATTGTCCAGAGTTGCGCAGGCCGGATGATCATCAACCCCCTAGACAACCGAAACCTCCACCGAAACCTCCTACGGTGAATAACTCTGGTGAGGCCGGATTGTATCTCCCGGCCAAGATGGGATCCGTAGGATTGTGGTGCTGCGTCGACACGGGTGCATCAATTTCTCTTCTGAACGTGCGGGTGTACAACCAGGGGAGTCCTCGACTTAAGCCGGCATTGAGAAGTCCCTCCTTTGCGTCCGTTCGTATGGCCGATGGTACGAGTATGCCACTACAGGGTGAAGCAGACTTTAAGGTCACGATAGATGGGACTACCCGGACTCAGACGATGATTGTTGGGACACTGACCGTGGATGCCCTCCTGGGTTATGATTTCCTGAGTAGCCACTGTACTGCAATTGATACGGAGAAGCACCGGGTGAAGTATGGCGGCCGATATGTCCAGTGTGAGGTCGTGGGGAGCCATGAATGCCATCGGGTGTCTGTAACGGAGACTTTTACTATCCCAGCTGGAGCTGAGGCAGTGGTGACGGGGACAGTCCGAGGTGCTCTACCGGGAGAGGTTGGCATGGAGGAAAATATCACTGAGTTCACACAGAAGACTGGAACCATGGTGGCCAGAGCCCTGGCCGAAGTTGACCGTGACCATGAAGTCACCCTGAGGTTCCTTAACCTGTCCACTGATCCTGTCATAGTACAAGCCGGCACCCTGTGTGGTAGTTTGACTGAAGTGGAGGTAGTGGATAATTCAGCTCCACCTACTGCAGAGCCTCTGAACCAGCATGGTCCAGTCTCTGGTGAAGCAACGGTGCCCACCCCAAGATGTCCACCGCACCTACGGGCCTTAGTACAACAGTCCAGTGAGGGGTTGGAAGTTGAGAGAGCTTTAGCTGTAGAGGATTTGGTTGATTTAGGGTTGATCTGTCTCCAGCAACGGTTATGTTAACTACGCACACTCCATAAAGGAGTTTGGTGTGAGATACTGATTTATTACTAAGAGACGATGAGATTCCAGAAATATGCGATGAACCGGAATACACACCTAAAAGGTGTTTGGCGGTTTTACATACAGCTTTATTACTAAGAGACGGTGAGATTCCAGAAATATACAACGTCAGATAATATGCCGCTACAATGTTCCAGTTTTACGATCCTAATATCGTGAATCAGGCAAAGCTTCGGGAGGCTGTAGGTGTGTTTACGGTCAACACTTTTACACTCCACCACACCTACGGGCCTTAGTACAACAGTCCAGTGAGGGGTTGGAAGTTGAGAGAGCTTTAGCTGTAGAGGATTTGGTTACTCGCTTCACCCATTTGTTTGCCAAGGATGACAGTGACTTAGGGCGAACAACGATGGTACAGCATCATATCAAGACGGGGAATGCGCCACCTATCCGGATTCCTCCATGACGTCCACCCCTTCATGCCCGTGGAACAATAGACGACCAGGTTGAAGACATGCTACAGCGGGGAGTCATCGAACCATGTAATGGGCCTTGGTCTGCTCCGGTTGTCCTGGTACGGAAGAAGGATGGGAAAATGCGATTCTGCGTTGATTACCGAGCCCTCAACAAAGTAACGGAGAAAGATGCCTACCCCCTGCCGAGAATCGACGAGTCCCTTGATTCTCTGTCTGGTGCCTGCTGGTGGAGTACGCTCGACCTGATGTCGGGGTACTGGCAGGTCGAAGTAACCCCGGAAGACAGAAGTAAGACCGCATTTGCCACTCGACGGGGCCTGTACCAATTCCGGGCCATGTCTTTCGGGCTTTGTAATGCTCCAGGAACCTTCGAGCGATTAATGGAGGCAGTTTTGGCAGGCCTCCAATACGAGACGTGCTTAGTGTACCTCGACGACATAATAGTTTTTGGCCGGACCTTCGAGGAGATGATCCAACGTCTGGAGGAAGTCTTCCAGAGGCTGCAACAACATGACCTGAAATTGAAGCCCTCGAAGTGTGTCATTGGGAAACGACAAGTGCTTTACTTTGGCCATATAGTGAAGCAAGACGGGATTGGTACCGATCCGGAGAAGATTCGGGCTGTACGAGAGTGGCCGACGCCTGTCTCCCAAACAGATGTCAGAAGTTTTCTTGGCCTGTGTGGGTACTACCGGCGTTTTATACGAGACTTTGCGACTGTAGCAGCCCCTCTTCATCGACTGACGGAGAAGGCGGTATTTATGTGGGATGATACAGCCCAGACGGCGTTCGACCACCTAAGACAGAAGCTGACGACCGCACCTATGTTAATGATGCCAGATTTCCGACAGTCCTTCATCCTGGACACAGATGCCAGCAATTTCGGCATTGGGGCCGTCCTGTCCCAGGAGATCAACGGGGAGGAAAAGGTCGTAGCCTATGCCAGCAGGGTGCTGTCCAAAACAGAACGTGCCTACTGTGTGACTAGAAGGGAACTTCTGACTGTCGTGTACTTTGTCAAGTACTTTCGGCATTATCTGTTTGGCCGAAAATTTCTGCTGCGCACTGACCATGGGTCCCTGAGGTGGTTAATGCGGTTTAAAGAACCGGAGGGGCAATTGGCTCGCTGGATACAAGCCCTCGGAGTCTACGACTTTGACATCCAGCATCGACCCGGACGGAAGCACGGAAACGCTGACGCCATGAGCCGAATCCCGTGCAAGCAGTGTGGACGGTCAGGTTCCGAGGTACAGGAAGCTGCCCGTGTTACGGAGATTGTGCCGCCGACTGCAGACTTCAGTCAAGCTCAGGCCGCAGACCCAGACTTGCAGCCTGTCCTGGAGTGGGTACAGAAAGGCAGTCGACCAGCCAGAGAGGACATCAGTCAATATGGGCCCGTAACTAAGACCCTGTGGGGTGCCTTCGATCTACTGGAGATGAGTGGATCCTTGCTTGTGCGGAGATGGGTGAATGCTCGGGGAGAAGTGAAACGACGGCTTCTGGTGGTCCCTCGTTCCCTCAGACGGAAAGTTTTGAAAGAGTGTCATGACAGTGTAACCGGTGGTCACCTTGGGGTGAAGAAAACCTTGGCAAAAGTGAGGCAGGCGTACATGTGGCCTGGTCTACAGACCGATGTTCGGCAATGGTGCCGGAGTTGCGACGTTTGTAATCGCAGGAAGTTGGCGGGACGGAAGCCCAGAGGTCCTCATCGCGGTCAGATGACCGGAAGTCCGGGAGACAGAGCAGCCGTTGATATTCTCGGGCCATTGGCAGAAACCTGTTGCGGGAACCGATATGTAGTCGTCATTGGGGACTATTTCACCCGTTGGGTGGAAGCTGTAGCCTTACCCAATCAGGAAGCCACGACGGTTGCCCAAGCTGTTGTCGACCACTTCGTGACCCGATTTAGCGTACCAATGGCCATCCACTCTGACCAGGGGCGTCAGTTTGAAAGCAGAGTATTCCGGGGGATGTGCCGCATACTCGGAATGAGGAAAACGAGGACTACACCCTATCACCCCCAGTCGAACGGCATGATTGAACGGTTCAACCGGACCTTAGCCCAGATGTTGCATGCCAGCATTGACCGTCACCCGGACGACTGGGATCTTCAAATTCCGTTGGTGCTGATGTCATACCGTGCCACCATGCATGAGACGACGGGATATTCCCCAAACATGATGGTGTTTGGGAGGGAAATCGCCTTGCCGTCGCACCTGACTTTGGGAGCACCTCCGAAACAGCAGGTAGAGCCGACACGGTGGGTCGAAGATCTCCGGGATGAGATGGCTGAGATACACGAGTTTGCCCGAGAGACTACGAAGAAGAGCTTGAGGCGGCAGAAACGTATCTACGATACGAGAGCTTTTCCTCACAAATACAAGCCTGGTGATCAGGTTTACCTGTATATTTCCGCCACTAAGCGTGGGGAGATCCGGAAACTACGAGACCGGTGGGGAGGGCCTTACACGGTGAGGGAAGCGCCGACGGATGTGACCTATCGCATCGCCGACGAGGCCGGTGGCCTCCGTGTAGTCCATCATGATCTTCTTAAGCCCTTCTTCCCTAGAGAGACGTCGGGTAGTGAGACCACTGAGTCTACAGAGAATGATGGTGATGTCGAGTCTGAGAATGACTCGGAGCCCGCGACGGTCTTTCCATATCCGGTGGAGCATCCAGCCGTAGTGAGATCTCCAGCACCTCGGCAGACGAGAAGTGGACGGAGAACCCGGCGTCCTCCAAGATTGGCAGATTACGAGGTTGGATTACCGCCTGATCCCCCTGTTGAAGTCGAGTCGCCACTTTCGGAAGAGCCGATGGCCTTGCCGGAGACGTGGAGTCCTCCACGAACGACTCGTGGACGTCGTGTCCAGCAACCGAGGCGCTTTAATGACTACGTTTTAGCCTGCAAGTTGACAGGTGCACGACCATATGGAAATACGGGTGATGACCGTGAACGTCGAGGGATGGCCTGTGGTGCATGGCCGACCTGCAGGTATTCTGGTGGGCGACAAACACAGACTGGCCGATCCCGAGGCTTTACTGCCTCAGATGCATGATGTACGACTCCAGCAAGAGACAGCTGTGGCCTGCTGTGGACCTGATGTCCACTGCAGGTGACGATGACTTGGCCAGGAAGTCAAGAGGACCGTCGTCCTGTAATTTTGTTGTATATACGTTGTACATATGTTCTGTTCTGCACTCCCGTGCTACTGGTAGCGTGACGAGAGCCAGGACGAGGGCGTCATGATCTTCGAAGGCGGGGGTAGTGTAACGAAAGTGCAGGTTGACAACGACCCCTTTCATAAATAACAGCTTCTGAATGTTACGTGACTATGTGAAATCGAAAGTGACATTGTGTTTATGTGTGCGGTTCACTTACCTGGTGGAATCCAACGCTGTAATTTTCCTAGAATGAACTATAATAATCCGGGAGACGGACAATGCCTCGAAATCCCAGTGAAGTTATCTCAAACGATCAGTCGGGACGGAGAAAGGGGCCCTGGTGAGCTACTCGCTTCGCTGTGGATGACGTCAGTCAGGAATCCGGAAGTCGGTTCCAGTGAATATGCAGATTAGGGACAGTGAACATTGCGGTCGTCGTATGAATTAACTAGAGGGAGTTGGAAGCTGAGATTTACCAGTTACGTCCGTTATAAATTATGGTTTGTTCCTCCATAGCCATATTTATTCAGCGAAGTCCGGATAAACTGTTCGGTGGAAGTGTGATTATTTGACAATAAAGAGGGCGCTAGTATCGTCGACTTGTTCTACCTTTATCTGCAGGAGAACGGTTCTGTTTCTACCTTTATTCACAGAAGAGCGGTAGCCCTATATAAGCCGGACTCCCGCTGAAACGAGGCAGACCAGGAGAAACATCGAGGTGAGAGCACACGCAAAATCATTTGGGGAGAAGAGATCCAATACATTGCCTGGCCGGAGAAAGGCCGCCGCCGAATTGGAGAAGTACCGCCGCCGAATTTGTGCCGCCGGGCCGGGACCAGGCCGCCGAATATTATAACATAGTAGCATTCATTACACACACTTACATTCACATGTCCGGGCTGTGTTTACTCTGCTTCGATCTCTATCCGCCTTCAACCATATTGCACAGTTGAACGGATATTGCGCTGGAAGTTAAGAGTATAGACACTTATCGCCAATGGTTATTCTTATTCTCTACCGTACGCTAGTACGGGCTCAGCTCTGGGAATTAACTAACGGCGTTAGTGTCGAAAGCATGGCCATACATTAGCCGCATCTCTCCTTGCCTTCAACCGTATCGCACAGTTGTTCAGGGATTGCGCTGTGGTTAGTGTATCTATTAAGCTGTATCCGGTAAGGGATGCGAGTCCCTGTGAAGAGGATATAGCTAAACCAAACCATACACAGTCCCTACATAAACAATTATTCATGCACACATGTACTTAATACACAACCTACGGGTTGAAATACATTCACGCTAACACCCACAAGCTATAGGTTCGAGCCTATAGCTGGATATATATACACCTACCCAGGCAATCGTACGATAAACGATTATCCATTCACGGCCCCATAAGCCTATAGTCTCTCACCACCCTGTACATATATTGAGTAATTCACGACCAATGATAGATTACTACTGTCTCATACAGTAGTATATAGAGGGGGAATCCTAGACCTGATGCCCATCTATTGCGGAAGACCCTGCAGTAGTACAGAGAGAGGGTTCAAGGGTCAACTGACCATACAGTAGTATAGAAGGAGGGTTCCTATACCGGTTGACCATACAGTAGTATAGCAGGAGGGTTCCTATACTAGTTGACCATACAGTAGTATAGAAGGAGGGTGCCGATTCCAGGTGCCCATACAGTAGTATAGGGAGAGGGTTACTAGACCAGGTGCCTGCCTATCCACCGTGTGTTATTGATGTCCGATCCTATGTGGACCGTGTAGCCGTGAACTCTAGCCTTGATGATTCATCCTTGGAGCCGGGCCGCGGAGTGAGTCGCCGTGAGCGGGGTCGCTGATGAAGCCTGGGGGTGTATTCCTACGAGGGGTGCCGTCTGCTGCTGTGGTGAGCCGTGCAGTTGAATAGTCCTGCGGTGTTACAGAGAGACGGGCCGGTGCCGTAGAAGCCTTTGTACTGTGATAGTACTGTCGTGCCCAGGCCGTCCGCATCCATTGACGGTTATCAACGCTTGGAGGGGCTTAGTCGTGTAAGGCGAGACACGACGACGGCGAGAAGTCCATACCACCCGAGGGAGGAAGACCGGGGGAAGGAAGACACACGTCGGACATAACCACGGGAGGGCCAGGTCGTGTGAGACGAGACACGACGCAGTGTTCATCCATACGGGAGTGAACGAAGACCTGGGGAAGGAAGGCAGACGTTGGACCTTTCCACGTATATCTGGGGAAGGACGATAGACGCTGGATCCTACTATAAAGCCCTGGGGAAGGAAGATAGAAGCTGCACCCATCCATGAGAGAACCGGTCGTGACCAGACTGTGGCTGTGACCAGGCCTGAACGCGTTATAGCTAGGGCTATATATATTTTGTATATATTTTCTATTGAACTTCGGTTAATGATAACTATAAGAGTACAGATAATTCATGGAGTAGGGATCTTCTTTGCAGGGTTTGTACGCTACCACGATTTGAATCCTGTATACCTGCTCAAAGAATTATATGTCAGTATTGCATTAATTTGCTTTGGTTGTCATTACAGGTCTTCCTTTCCAACCTCCTTGATCCAGACAAGGTGACAGGTTGAATCGAACTCCCTCGTTGGCCAGGATCAGTGCCCGAGTGCGTTCCCAGTAGCCTGACAGTTTGTCTTGGGGGACCCTGCGCACTCTGTGGATCTGAAACATCCATTATCCCACGTATAGAAGTAAAAACGTTTCAATAACAAGGTAATATTTTTTCACAAGAAAAATTACATAAAATTGGATTTTTTAACACAATAAAACAAATAAGGTGAAAAATGTCATTGAAGCTGTAACATCTGATCAGAGATGTCAGTCTGAATACGATCACATCAGATTCAGCATCAATGTGGGATGTCTTATTGTCACATACTTCACACAACAAACACATTGTTTCTTTTACCTTTGTGATGTTGTTGGTGTTACAACAGGAATGTCTACTAGAACAACCACTACAATCGATTGAACGGCTGGTCTGATGTCAAATATTAAAAGATCCAGACTTTTGCCATTTCCAAACAGATGTGATATTTGAGGGGTTTGAGTTGGTTCTATTCAGAAAATTGATCATTCCACAAAACAGTTAACAGCTATCAAATATACCCGCTTACAAAAATTTTGCAAAAAAAAAAAAAATTATGGGGTGTTGGGACTAATTTGTAGGACCTGTAATGATTGGGTGAAAAAGCCAGCAGCGATACACAGCAAGAACATAGCATGTCTATGGAAATAGAGACATACATATGATAATAATGCCATAATTCAAGACTTAGTTCACAGCCAAGAAATATGGGATGGAGGAAGGGGCAGCAAGAAACAAGAGGATTGATATTTTGTTAATATACTTTGCAAAATATAATTGGAATTTAATATTAGAGGGTAGACTTCTCAAAGGATCTTATTTATTATTACAACTAAACAGTGTTGTTGTCAACATGTTGAGAAATATAATGGAGAGAAATATAATGGAGTAAAATATGTAAAAATGTAATAAGTAATGTATGTATTATTTCTTGTGCACGCGAGGATGTAAGGTGTTTCTAGAATGGGACAAAATGACTCATATAATTAATGATAATTATTCCCCAAGTGTGCATTAAACTTCTTCGCCAAGTAATCAGGAAGTTAGTCCGGACAAGAATGTAAATACACAATATAAGATTTATTGATGTTGACAATAAAGGCCATAAATCTGGGGAAAATTATCGAAGGGTAACAAGCAAGGTACTAGGCATCTTCCATATAAGTTTCCAACGTTTTCTCAGATTAATAAGGGAGATAGAGCCTGACAATGTACTATAACATATGTTGATGTCATCGATGAAGGGCCATAACTCTGTGGAATATCACTGTAAGGGTAAAAACCTGACAGTCCAACTCTGCAAGGTAATAAGCATCTTCAATATAATTTTTGAAGTTGTCAATCAAGTAGTAACCAAGATATCGTCCACACACGTAAATCAAATAGTAACCGAGATATGGACTGGTTAAGCATACATTGATGTTGACCATAAAGGGCCACAACTCTGGGGAAAATCACTGAATCAGGCATATGTAGTGCACATCTACAAGGTACTAAGCATCCTCAACATAAGTTTTGAAGTTGTCAATCAAGTAGTAGCTGACGTGGCCTAATAAGGAAACTGACCACAAATTCCATAGGCCGTAGCTATCCCCAATTAAATCTTCATTCAATATTTGAAGTGAATTGAATCAATAGTTTTCTAATTATCATGATAACAAGAAAACATGACACACTCACCACACATACACAAGGACAGACATCGATTCTAAATCCCCTGATCGGGAACCAGTGGGGGGTGAAAAAAATATTCAGAGAAGAAATTATTGGACAGGTGCTGATGATAAATGAATAACTTTTTCTAAATGAGCCTTAAAAAGGACAAATATTTGCAAACACAGTACAGTACCTCTGAACAGGAGAATAAAATATCAAAAGATAAATATTAGTATTTTATTTTAATCAATAAAAAAAAATGTACAAAGAGATTGTTTTACATCAATCTTTATTCAGTAAAATACTATAAGATAAATTATTGACCAAAGTAGACCATCTTGGCCGACTGCCAATACAATCTACATATTGACCCATTCCGAAGATACTTGATCTATGGTTTCCCCCTACTGATATACATACTACTTTCATCCAGATATCTCGACGAGACATCGCTTTCATTCAGATATCACTTTCACTTTGTAGTCATGAAAAAAACTCATTGCCTCTCCCTGGAGCAGCTCAGAGTTTGTAGTATACGGTAAGCGATCCATATATACGATCATCTTTCGATTTACGATCGACCCCATTTTTTCGGGAGATTTACGATCGGATATTCTAACTGATTTACAATCACCCAAAAATTCTAAAATGAGACGATCTAACTTAAATTCGATCGCACACGGTCGGCAATAGCTAGAATGAATATGAACAGATACGCAACATTATGCGCGAGATCGGCAGTATCGACGCATACGCAAAATGGAGTTGTTAATGTGACCTAAACCAAATCTAAACAGCATATATTCCTGAATGGTAAATAAAAACAACTTCGTGTAAAACATAATAGTTGCGCGAGTGTCAAATTATTTCTATTATATTAAAAACGATAGACATAGGGGCCTATTCTTTTTGCGAATTCAAGAAGCAAACGTGTGACGGTCTTGCAAATATTGTGAAAAATTATGCTGAGACCAATAGCCGCTCACTGCGGGAATTAAATGGTTGCCGATTTGTTCTTTAACTAAGGGTCCGATGTCTGCGATTTTGTTTAATAAACGGATGATATATGGAAGGATAATGATAGAAATGTTTCTCTGTTAGGGGCCTACTTATCCCCCGTCACGGCTTCAGTGTTTTGTCGCCACCTGGAGATATTATGTTAAATTATCTGAAATTGTTGAATGTTGTAAAATAGAGAGCTGTTAATTGATCTTTGTTTCTACTGGGACGAATATTATACTCGTCCCAGGTTTCTATAAGAAAATACGTGTGTTGGCTTCTTTTGTTTCAAGTCATTTTCGCTGGCTATCCAAAATCCGCCGTTGATATCGGCCGGTTCGATAAAAATGCTGTTGTCGACCCTTCAATTCAGCGCTCGTGAAAGATCACAATGCTACATAAGATATTCCATTCCTTTTCTTCCGATAAAAGCCTTCAAAGCCAAGATAGAGCAAGTTTGAATGAGGGTGTTGTAAAAATTATATACGGGACAAACAGGCTCCACACATTAACACCAAAACCCCCTTCAATTGCCTCTTGCTGGTATATTTATTATTATTATCATCAGTAAAGTCCACTTTATATGAAACAAACTTGAAATGATTGAGGTGTTCACATGGCAGGGCGTAATAGTATAACCCCTCAGGGCCCCTTACTTTCTAAGTCTTGACAGACTCTCCTTTGATATTTAAATTGTCAATGGCTACATCGTTTTGAGTCCTAACTCCTCTCACCAGTGTAACAATCTGTATTCACATTTACCTGGAGGTGTCTGGTGTGGGATAGTCTTGCAAATGAAGTGTTTAGTTTATTTTTAGCATGTCCAGCTGTGAGCATATTTGTTTTAATGATCTTGCTACGCTTCCCAGCTTGTCCTTCAGAGAAATCGACATCAAATGGAAGAATCCAAAGTCAAGATAGGGGTGTGCGGGAGGGTTAGGTTACCAGCAGAGGAAATTACACTAGTACTCCCTGTTAAATCAAGATAGAAGGGTCCAATACTATAGTCCACAGGGGGAATCTGGACTGCATCACGTGCAGCATGCAAGTTTCACCCAGACTAGAAATGACACTTATTCATATGCAAATGAGATCGTGTGTAACAACATAGAAGTGACTGCCTGGGGAATACCTTGCCCCTTCTGAAGCCCGGATTCAGCTCTGCGTGGGGATGCGCCATTCACCAGCAAGAGGCGATTGGGGGTTTCAAAATAACGTTGCAGTATTATGGGTTTTTGTGTTAATTAATGTGTGGCCCCTGTTTGTCCCGTATATAATTTTCACAACACCCTCATTCAAACTTGTTCTGTCTTGGCTTTGAAGGCTTTTAGCACTGTGATTGTTTGACAACAGCATTTTTATCGAACCGGTCGGTATCAACGGCGGATTTTGAATAGCCAGCGAAAATGACTTGAAACAAAAAAAGCCAACACAAGTATTTTCTTATATAAACAAAGATCAATTAACAGTTATCTATTTTACAGCATTCAACGATTTCAGATAATTTAAGATAATAATAGGTGGCGACAAAACACTGAAGCCGTGACCGGGACAAGTAGGCCCCTAACAGAGAAACAATTCTATCATTGTCCTTCCATATATCATCCGTTTATTAAATTATTATTATCAATCGCAGACATCGGACACACCACTCTAGGTTTTACAGAATGCACTGAATACATGTATATAAACAATGCAAAGCACATGGTAAGTTACAATAAATTCTATAACAGAGGAAGGCCGCGCTGCGGGAAAGTAGATTTGACTCCACGCATTTTATAATAGTATACATCGCAAGGCAGGTTTCTGTATGCAACCGACTTTGAGCTCTCACCCTTCCTGGGCAGACGAGGGCCCACGTGCGTTACGCACGATCAATATACAGAGTAGGTCAGACAGGAAGATGGGGGGACACCTAGGGGTTTAGCATATACGGTTGACAAATAAGTTAACAATCGCGATCAACATCCGTCGAATGCCATGTATCAAATTTGTTATATAAATGTCATACAAATACGTAATATAATAATGTGTGGTTTGATATAACGAAGTCCTTATTCGTCTATCAAATTTCTTCAAATTACGAACATTTTAAGGAACTTAATTCACCAAATTGTTCACCCGATTAATGTATCATTCTTTATGATATTTTGTCACATCGGACTTTTAATAAAACCAAATCAGTATGATGAAATTTCTTTGTCGAAGTTTAATATTATATAGTTCATCTCGTTTTCTTCCAAAAAATAATGTATTACGTTATGTAGGGCTATGGGTGAATCAGATTTCTTATAAACAAATTTATCTTATTAATGTACAATGCAATGACTATAATTATCGCGGCAATTTTTACGTTGTGAACTAGGGGAGATAATCGGATATATCGTGCTTTTCTCTCACTTCCGCGATCTAATGTTTTCGATCGAGCCGGTTTTTCTCGTCATTGCAGAGGGGCGTACGATCCAATTTTTACGATCAAGCATCCATTTTGGGACTAAAAAATCACTTCCGGCGATCGAATATTTGAATCGCTTACCGTAATTAATTTCATATCTTGTAGTCTGGACAGTCTCATATATCTGATATACGAGACGTACGTCCCATAATTGGGGGTATTGAATTTTGATAAGGCGATTGAATTATTAGAGGAATTATCATAGTTATAAATATCAACTATGTCTTCTTCTCTGATATATTTCAGATTTCAAGCCCTTTTTGTGGATTTCTTTTGAAAACATGGCAGTGCGACTAACATCACAGGACCTACGAAGTAGGGTTTTGCGATAACCATTCTCAGATGGTCTGAATCTCGAATGGACCAGGCTTCCTGCTATCAGGGAACCTTCAAAAGTCACAATGAAACATACAACCGAGGGTTCCCGATGGGCATGACAGTGCACTCGCTGAGTGATCAATAAATACTAAAAAATAATTATAAATCAAATTTTCATCAGAATTCGGTCAGCTGAGAACTTGCTGGTAACAGTCTTCTAATGCACGTTCATGCCAAAAATCAAGGTTCTAATGTCAATGGTTCTCCTTATTTTGCTGAAGAAAGGATTCGGTTGACTCACTCACTCACTCACTCACCGACTACCGGACAATTGGCAAATGAGAGCCTACTTCGTAGAAATATGCATATTTATTTGTCAACTATATGGCATTCTCATGGCCTCGGATTGTATACCTCCTACTGCCAGATATACCCTCTGATTACACTGGGGTTGAAATTTAGGCACGCAGCTTTCGTGCACATGGCTCTCAGCCAATCAGCATTGTCTTCTTGTAAGCCGAGTGGGCTCCGCATATCACAGCTAAACAAGACGTGCCCTGTGTAATAATTTGGCATAAAACAACTTTACTCTTTTTGAAGATATACTGGATAGATTTTCTATCTCTCTTGCATGCAAATACATGCTCCCTATGTCGTTTGAAATCAATACAGACCTAATACGCATGCGCACAGAGTTTTTCTGCACAGTGCAATCAGAGGGTGTTACACCAACTGTTAGGAGGTTATGAACTCTGACAATGAGAGAATGTTCTGTGTATGATTCGCCTTCTCAGGCATGGCAGAAGCAATTGGAGATTGGAGGGGCTACAATCACCGCACAAACAGGCGAGGGGTCCAGGGGCCGCCTAGGCCCTGGAAGCTCCAGGGCTTAGATGACCGGAGACTCATTCTAGCGTATTTCCGAGTAATAAAACAAGAAATCTTCACATGTGTAAACTGTTGCCTGTTTTGTTGTTTCTCACAACATTTTTCTTTAATATTCGCCATCAAGAAAATGAGCATGTTCGTAAATATATATCATTTCAATCAAAAGGTTCAATCAGGATTTGATCATGTTAACACAGATTTTTTCTACTTGTTGGGGAGCCAAGCAGTGAGTGTGAATGAGCCATCCTCCATAATGCAGTTCTGTATAATCCTTCGTACCTCCATACCAGGCCATGCAGGCAGATTAGGGTTGTACAGTTATTACTGGAACCATGCATTCAAAATATCAGCCAATGAACAGACAGTGTTTTGGGGCAATACACCACCTTAATGGGATCTCGGTATAATTAGATGAAGGCCCAGTTGACGTGGAGAAAGAGCTGATGGGCATACTCTTTGAAGTCCGAGAGGAAACAGCATGAATAAAAACATTCACGAATAGCCTATAATCATCGGACTTCAAAGCCACCAGAAGAAAATGAAATTGCCTGGTCTTAATTCATTCAAATATGGGCATGTTGGGAGAGGTCATAAGCTCACGAATATTTCCGATTGAAGTGGCTGGTATACACTGCGGTGTACAAGCTATCCGTCATGGCTCAGATTTGATAGAAGAAAATGACATAATTGGGATAATGGAATGAGCAAGGATGCCTCTCCTGCTTATTGGAAAGTAAAATCTGCATTCAATACAGGTTTTTTGCTTTACTGTTTCTGGTTTGTTTTTTTCTCTCTGCCTTTTTTTGTTTTTGTTTTGTCATGTTTTTTTTTTTGCTAGAAATATTCCACCATCTCTGCTTCTAGACTGCACACATCGTCGAATTTAAATAAAGTTTATTATTATTACATGTGAACTTCCAAGTAGAGCAGTATGGAGTAACTCAAAATACCTTACAGACAAGCTTGTTTGATTAATATTGGCGTGGCATGAACAAATATCTCAAACAGACATATATATGTTGATTATTGGTACTCAAATTGAATGTATTCAAACCATTCAAATTCACCTATTAACTTTACTTAACAAATGCAATGCAACAGTCGTCCCAGTGATTTCTGAAGACTTCGATTACATTACAACCTGTATTGTAAATACTCTAGTTCACTCACTCTTTTAACATTTAATCAACTCCAAAATCCGAGGTCAAATTCTTATCAGCTCTAGCTACATTAACAATATTTAACAAACCCCTACATTCATACAAAATCTAACAGAAACTCTGGTGTTGTTAAAGAAGGGTGTATATCTCCCAATTATCATGAAAGTGTAACCAGACCTGCTTTTACGGACTACTGTAAAATATGTAACTAATTGGCATGCATTTAACTTTGCACACAAAAAAATATTTCTTTAAACCATGTTTTCATGGTCTTATCACATAACAAAAAAAAAAACAACTTGAACAAATAACACAGATTTTGGATTTTAAAATGTTTGATGAGTTTCATCAGATAATATATCATTCACCATTACAGAAATCGTGCATTAAGATTTATATGATAAATGATCTCTTAACAGATACATTGCATCATTCCTTGTCATGGTTTGTCTGATATAGCCATACCCCAAGTTACTGAAAATGACCATAACGAACATCAGCAGACTTATATTTAGGAATCCCAATTCACATTCAACATTCCACTTTTGCAAACTAAACACATCCCAAGAAATGGATTATTCTGTAAAACAAATTATTTCACACAGCACTAAAATAGTGCAAACTCCAGAAGAAAAATCGACCATAGAGGTCCATGTCCCCCCCTAGCAGCACCAGTTATGGCACTGCTGCTGCGGGGGCCATGGACCTCTATGGTCGATTTTTTTTGGTCGATGATATCTCATATCATTGATAAGAGTATGATTTGAAAATGGAGATATCGCTGATGAGCTTAACATAATCTAATACACCCATATTGGATTATGCACATCCATAAAACATAATACATGACTGTCCTCTCACTAAGGTCAAGGGACTCCCCAAGTTTGAAGTAGATCAGTTGAATCGTACTCCAGCTATTGTGCGGACAAGATCAAACTGCTTAAAATCCAATGAAATCCAGTATGGCTGATGGTGGCCATATTGGATTAAGCACGTCCTTGAAAACCAATCCTAATCCTCCCCTCAACAATGTCAAGGCACTACCCAGGTACATGTATGAAGTAGATCGGTTGAATAGTTCTCGAGTTATTGTCCGGACAAGATCCAACTGCTTATAATCCAATATGGCTGACGGCGGCCATATTAGATTACGCACATTGCTGAAAAACAATCCCAACCGTCCTCTCACCAATGTCAAGGCACACCCCAAATTTGAAGTTTATCGATTAAATCGTTCACGAGTTATTGTCCGGACAAGAAAATCTAAGATCCAACTGCTTATAATCCAATATGGCTGACAGCGGCCATATTAGATTACGCACATTGCTGAAAAACAATCCCAACCGTCCTCTCACCAATGTCAAGGCACACCCCAAGTTTGAAGTTGATCGGTTGAATCGTTCACGAGTTATTGTCCGGACAAGAAAATCTAAGATCCAACTGCTTATAATCCCAAATGGCTGACGGCAGCCATATTGGATTACGCACATTGCTGAAAAACAATCCCAACCGTCCTCTCGCCAATGTCAAGGCACACCCCAAGTTTGAAGTTGATCGGTTGAATCGTTCACGAGTTATTGTCCGGACAAGAAAATCTTACGGAATTACGGACACCGGTGTTTCTAAGTCCCCCCCCCCCCTACTAAGTAGCGGGGGACAAAAAAGACACTTAGGAGACGTCTCCTTTAAGAGATGCCAAAATAAACCCCGAGTCCTATCTATCCGGCTGACCTATTAACGTGGATTGGATGAGATGTAATTATATATATATATTACTTTATTTTCTGAGGGTAACAAATACAAGTATTTACTCTGTCAGTTGTGTAAACTGTTCTTCCCAGAGGCCCTCTAACAAACAATCAAACAATGTACATTAAATATATATATGAAAACAGTTCAACCAAATTCAAAGTATACATCAAACACATAATAATATATCTAACATCATGGCATCCAGTTAACTTATGCTTTTTGCCTGAAGAATTTTTATCAGTCGATGTTTGAAGGCTCCAGCCGAGGGAGACTCTCTTAGCTTCTTGTCCAGCGAATTTCATATTTTGGCTCCTGTGTAGCTCAAGCTTCTTGTCAGCATATTTGATTTTGGCTTGGGAACAAACAGATCATTATTTTCTGTTGATCTTAGATGCCTTGATGTTACCTCCCCAACATATCTGAACAAACTGTTCAGATAAGGAGGACAAAGATTGTGGATAATTTTATACATAAGTACAGCTTTTTGATAATATATCCTGTCTAATACACTGATCCAGTTGAGTTCCTTAAAAAGTTCTGCTGATGGTGTTAAATAGTGCGCGTTGAGTATAGTTCTAGCTGCTCGTTTTTGTAATTTGTTAATTCTGTCAATTTGATAGGCATTTGAATTTCCCCATAGTGTAATACAGTAATCAATATGGGGAAGGATGTAAGCATTGTAGTAAAGAAGTTTTGCATCTTTTTTGAGTAGGTTTTTATGTTTATATAGTATTCCCAGCTTAGTCGAAATTTTGTTGCAGAGCGAGTTCACATGTGGTTGCCAGTTTAGTGATTGGTCAATCCTCAGACCGAGAATTGTGTCATCCTTCACATTTTTTAGTTCAGCATTACCTATTGTAATGTGCAATGTCTCACGAAGCTTGTAAATCTTGGATGATGTAGCCAGGAGCATAGCAGAGGACTTATCAGTATTGATATACAATTTGTTGTGGTAACACCATGTTTCTATAATCTCTAAATCCTTATTCAATATTCTTTCCAGTTCATAAACATTGGAGGAAAAAGTATATACAGTAGGATCATCAGCATACAAATCTATTGTGCTAGACAGTTCAGATAATAAGAGATCATTGACAAATATGATGAATAGCAGAGGTCCCAATATAGACCCTTGTGGAACACCTGCTTGGATAGGGAGAGGATCAGACATCTCATTATCAATGCATACAAATTGTTGTCGGTTATCCAGATATGATTTCATCCAATTGAGAGCAGAATTATCAAGCTTGTATATTTTAAGTTTGTCCAAAACAATGTCATGGTTGATGCTGTCAAACGCTTTTTTAAAGTCGAGTTTTATGCAGCCAACTATATTACCTTGGTCTATTGATGTTAACCAGGATTCCACCATTTTTGTCATTGCGCTTTGGCAGGAGTGGTTTGCTCGAAAACCAGATTGATTTTTACATAGAAGATTATATTTTGATAAGTAGTTGTATAGGTGATCATGGACATGACGTTCAATTATCTTAGACAGTGCACACAGTATAGATATAGGTCGATAGTTTTCTTTTAGCTCACGGTCATCAGATTTATGCACAGGAATTACCTTTGCCAGCTTCCATTTTTGGGGAAATTCACCTGCTTCTATACTTTTGTTGATGATATAAGTTAAGGGTTCAGCTATGATGCCTGCAGCTATCTTGAGAAATCTTGGTGAAATTAAATCCGGACCTGTGCTCTTTTTTATGTTTATGGAAGTCAGGTAGTTGTAAACAGATTCTACTGTTATTTGCGGTATTTTAAATAGGGTGTTTTCAGGAACCCTTTCAGATACAAATTGGTCAAGATTTTGGAGCATATCAGGCATGTTAGGAAAGGAGTTCCCTGTCGGAGCAGTCATTTTTGGAAGCTGGGATGGGATATCAGTGAAAAAGTTGTTAAGTTCATCTGCCATAAGTTTCCTGCCAGTTAAATAGTCACTTTTATTCTGAAGTCGGAGATAATCGCTTGTAGTTTTAAGTCTGTTTGGAGTAGAGTTATTTCTCTTTGACTCAATTTCATTCAAGACTTTCCATATGTTATTTGGGCTGCCTTTGTTTTCATTAAGAAGATTTTCAAAGTGGTTCTTCTTAGCTTTATGTAACCGACAATTTGCTCTATTGCGCCATTTCCTTGCATTGTCAAAGTCTCCACTTGAATGGAATTTATCGCGAAGCTTTCTGGCTTCAGACACTTCCTCATCATGAAGCCATTTTGGAAGGTGTGTACTCTTTACACGTTTCTCACAAAATGGAGCGTGTTCATCCAAGGTCTGCTTGAAAAGATCAGTGAATACATCTAAAGCACTGTTGGGGTCCTCCTCAAACATAACTATGGACCATGGCTTTTCACAAAGATCTGATAAAAACTGTTCCTCGTGAAAGTTTTTCATGTTTCTGAATATTAAACATTTATAAATAATGTTAGTGTTTGTTACCAAATCAAACCTGTTATCACTTAAATGCCAATATCCTCCATTTGGAGATCTCCTGCAAACAAAATTATCTCCCTTGATCGCTGCGTCGATCGTCCGCCAGGTGGCGTGCACTCCGCGCATGTCCATCACTCTTTTTCCCATGTTGAGCAAGACCTGTTTTGAGTCAAGGCCGAGCAAAGAGGGGAGGATGGGTTGGGCAAATCAACGTTGATAACAGGTTTGATTTGGTAACAAACACTAACATTATTTATAAATGTTTAATGTTTGTGTCCCAAATCTTCACCTGTTATCACTTAAATGCCAGACTCCCAACAGAGGAGGTTGGGTAGCCGGCCTTGTGACTTGCTTTTGGATTAAGCGGAGCACGCCTTGTTCTGATTTTGTAAAATCTAATATGCCCAGTAATATCCTGATAATTCCCGTGTCGTATAGAGGCGTAGGGAGTTCGAGGTATTACAAGTAATGCGGCGAGAGGAGGACTCTGTTCCTACCCTTTGCTCGCATACTTGGCTAGATAATCAGATGCCATCGTGATGCCTTGAAGTCCCTTCGTCTCCGGCATGGTCTGTCCTCTATGCTTGTGGAATTGTCGGGATCTTGCTTGCTTGATCGGTGCCCCCCCCCTTTTTTGATAGGAGTGGTAGACTATACCCTGGGCTGTAGCTATAGGTCCAGTGTAGTCATCCTATCTGTCTGTACAGACATGTCTGAAGATAGCAATCAGCATGAGTTGAATTGATCGTCCAAGCGCAGGTGTCAACAGTATCGTTCAACGATAAGTTTTCCCCAAAGTGGCCCGGACGTCACACTGGCTCTAATCTTGTGAGACGATGTCTCCATAAAGGAGAAGGAGCGTTGATGGCGAGTTGGTTAAACCAGTCGGCAGTCTTCTTCAACCCAGACGGTGATCATGGACTAGTGATGTCCGCTGATGGGTCTGTTAGAAGTGATGAAAGAGAAAGACAGCTGGAACCCCTTGTCGGTTCTATAAAGAGTGCTCCAGGCCTCTGACTGGATATGAAAAAACCTCTTCTCCTCCCGCAGGTACACGAAATCTGTTAGCGCTGGAATCTGGTACAGTCTTTGGACGTCTGGTCCCTGACGTGTGGAATCGTTATAAAGACGAAATCCGGGATGGGATGAAAGGATCTGGTTGACCAGTCTGTCATCCCTGTCAAGGCACTAGGTTCTACTGCGCAATGCTCTGATTGCGTAGTGAAGACCGTCATGGAGCTGTCTTGCAGGACAGGATCTTGACTACAGTTGGTAGAACTGGTTTGAATGGCAGGCGTAAGAATGCCCTAGTACCACATCCAGGTCTCCTTGGGTGGTAATTGATGTGTTCGGCGAGACTGTAAGGTGAAGACCATGGAAAGCTGAAATGCTGGAATGTAGTCGGTTCCGTGGGTGAACTTGACAGCCCTGGATGATGCTGAGTGATACCCCTGTGTACTGCTTGACTGAGATTCCCTGCTCTGATACAGATGCAGAAGGAAAAACCCAGCTGTTGCTGGAACAGAAACAGTGTTGGCCACAGGTCCTCTACTATAGTACATTCTCCGGGCTTGATGCGACTGTACAGTCAATAGTAGCTTGCTGCTGTCATTGTCTGTACAATTGGTCCTGGAGAAAAAACCCTGGTCTGCAAGGAAATTCTGGACCGTAGCAGACGTGGGGGTTCGGCCGTTGCGGGTCCCGGTGCCTCCGTGAAAAGTGATCTTCCGGTTGTAGTACCTTGTAGGACTTGGAGGAAGCTGTCGGCGGGAACCCTGAAGTGATGTGAAACACATGGTGTTGTGACATGGTATTGCTGATACCGTGCTGCTAGGACCAGTGTCGATGTTTCTAGAAGACAGTGACTGGAATCTTGCTCCCCCCCAAACTGACAACTGACGACCGTACTGAACGTTCGTAATCAATGCTGATGTGTTGTACAACCGCAACCTCCAAGGGGGACCGCCTTCTTAGCGTAGATATCCCTAAGGAAGATGATGCGTTGCTTGTCTATCGTGGTATCCATGTGATGTGTCGGCTATCTGTTGCCGGACTAATGGACCCCTCTAAGCTATGAATTCCGCATCGGTGAATGTGAACTTCTATGTGCTCGGTTGAAACTGGATCCGGCATCGCCACTCTGGAAGGGGGGTGAAGATGTTCCGGGACGAGCATCCTTAGATTGCTTGTTCTTGCCCTCAAGAGCAGTTGTAGTTGAGAAACTGTAATGAGGAGTACCTGGAGCTAGCCAAAACTGTGCTAGGTCCCGGGTGAGTAGTAGACTGTAGTTCCATCCAACGGACCTCTGGGTCATGGTGTTGATGGTCTGGTTCTCGGTGCAGGTTCCATATGCCGGAAACCTGCTTGCCGCTTGAATGTAGCCGTACTATATAATCCGTGGTGTCCCTGGAAATATCCCTGGACCGCCATGATCATCGAGGCGAAACTCGAAAAGGCCTCTGGAAACGCCGAAAGTGACGACAATCGGGAGTCGGAGTCCAACTCCTGTGGAGTCGAATATGCTCAGTAAGTGTCCGGCTCCGTCGTCTGGTCCGGTCTCTACTGTCATCCCGCTGAATGCTGGAGTCCCAGGTTCTGTTCTGGAGTCCTAATTCAAATTCCGGATTAGAGATGACTTTATCCTCGTGTCCTATTCCAGTGTCCGGGTCCGTGTTGACTTGGCCTTGGAAGGGACCTCAATGTGAAACTAGGCTTGCCCACTGTAGACTGGATGTCTCACCCCAAAGAAAAGCGGGTTAAGTCAAAACCGACTAACCGTTTCTCCCGAAATAGATTCCCTTGATCATGATGTCGGGTGTAGGTGGAGTCCTAGATTATCCGATGAGGAGTAGGATCCGGCTCTTAGAAGACTGAGGATGATCGTCAGATGAAGTGTCGGGACTTGGAGTAGACCTCACGTAAGGACTGACTTCTTCGACGAAAACTTGACAAAGAGTGACGCTGATCTTCTATATCATCAGGGTCGACCGTTCTACAATCAGGTGAGTGAAGACTCGAAGCTTGGGAAGGATGAAAGGATGACTAGTGGTTTGAAGGTGAAGCTTGAGAACCATCAATTCTGACTGACGAGGTTGACCTCTGTCCCGGTCGGAAGATTCCCTCTTTACCTTGGAACTGTCCTTCCTTGTAAGGGCGAACACCACTCTAGCATCTAGCTTGTGTTGTCCGAGTTCTGACCGGAGAGACCCTCCGTGGCGACCTCCTCTGTTAGAGTCGATAAGGCGCCGAAGAATTCCATCTTGGCCCGTGAAAAGGTCAATGATCCCGCTTATGCTTCACGTCTGGATCCTGAATCACCTTGGAAATAGCCGTCAGGAACCAATCAGAGTATGATGTAATTCTGTGTTGTGTCAGCATCATATCTTCCACAGCACAGGCTTGCCTCTGTTGAAGTACCCCCGCTGGTGTCCTCGTGAAGTTCAACAGTCTGTCAAGATCCGGTTCAGACTTCGGGCCCTGAACGGTGGATTGTCTCCGTGAAGAGTGTAAGCCTTGTAAGGACCGGGCTCCTGGAGAGATGACGAAGTCTCCAATTGTCGATCCAGTGCGTCGTATAGGTTGACTGATGCTGGAGATGGTACGCAGGTTGGCGCAGCTTCCTCCTCAGAAGGTTTGTTAAAACCGTAAAGAGGTGTCGTAGTAAGTTTTCTCCGTTCCCGGCGAGGTCATCAGGCTGCTTGTCATCGCCGACCACCGGTCTGGGCATCTCTGGAGTCAACGTGTGTACCGCCGCTATCCTGACTTTGAAGGGTAGCATGTCTTATTCTTCTACCTCCGCCTGACGTAGGAGGTGAATCTGTATGAGATGAGGATGCCGAGGAAGTGGAACGTCGTGCCTCCCACCGTTGCTAGAAGAATGGGTCGTGTCATCTCACGGGTCTCCGATGAAGGAACTCTACCCTGGTAAGGGGCTGTGAAGTCTGGAGATGACTGCTTCTTGTCCAGGCTTGCCTTGGAAGGTACCCCTGGAGCAGAAGTCTGTTCCTTGGGGGCAGGTCCAGAATGGTGATCTACGAATCCCTGTTCATTTCTGGACTTCCGTTTTATCCCGATGCTCCGGGCTACGGTGATGGTGGGTAGACGTCCGCTCCTCGCCATCAATGCTTGTTGACGAGAAACCGGTGAACAGCTTTTCCCTCGTCTATTGTAAGGTCGCTCCGGGGTATGGTCCCTATGGTACCGACTCCGGTAGCTGGACTAGGTGAAGGGGTCCGACGTCTAGGACGGTCCCTCTCCCGATGATGACGTACAGGATAGGAATCTCGGTGTTGTAACGGTGTGCGACTTCGTTTACGAGATCTGCTTGCCGTAGTACCGAGGTGTGGCTGCGTTGTACGGGTCCAAGCTGGAGTAGAGGTCGGTTCACGGCGTTCTGGCTGAGTCCATTCCTCATAAGTCCGTGACTCCTTGGATGTGGAGTCTCGGTGATCTGTATAAGTCCGTTCTGCTTGAGTCCGTGACTTCTCAGATGTAGACTCTCGGCGCGCTGGATAGGTCCGTGTGGTATCCCGCTCCGTGGTACGGCTCCGGGTCCGTGGTACGGCTCCGGGCTGTAGTTTACTCCCGTGGTGCTCCGGTATCGGAGTCACGGCGGTCTGGATAGGTCCGTGAGGTCTCCAGTTCCGTGGTACGGCGCCCTGGATAGGGCCGTGATGTCTCCCCTTCCGTGGTACGGCTCTCTGGATAGGGCCGTGATTCCTTGGAATCCCGGTCCCTGTAGGCCTTTGGCTTGTCCGACTCCCGGCGTCCGGTATAGGGCCGTGACTCCGTGCCGTGGAACCGGTGAGCTGTGCTTGAGCCGGGGTCCCGCTGTAGTGGTGGAGTCCGTGATCTTGATTCTCGGACTGCCTTCTTCGCCGTGTCCCTCTGTGTCTCCGGGGTACGGCGGTTCTTTGGGGACTTGGATGAACGGGAGTTGGTATCCGAGGACTCGCTTTGATCCGTGTCTGTGACGGGGCTGTCTAGTAGAGTCCGTGTCAGCACTCTAGCCGGTGCAGTAGAAGTAAACCGTATCGCCGTGGCTTGGGCTTGACTGGTCTGCACTTTGCCTATTCTCTCGGTATCCCGGTAGTCCCTGTAGGCTCTTGGCTTAACGGGGTCTCGGAGTTCTGCATTGGGCCGATCTCTCAGAGCCATGGTCCCGTATGCTGATCTAAAGTCCGTGGCCTGTAGGTGTGGACTCCCGGTGAGACGTAGACTCTCGGCGTACTGGATAAGTCCGAACTTCATAGGTCCGTGTCGTTCTCCGTCCCGCGGTACGGCTCCGGGCCGTAGTACCGCCTCTGGAAGTAACCTCTCTCTCCGATGGTCGGGTCCGAGGTGCTCTGCAGTCGGAGTCCCGGCGCTCTGAGGTGTCGAGGTCCTTGAAGGCCCAGGGTACGGCTCTGTCCCGGGTCCCGGTTCTTCACCAGGTCCCGGCTGGCAGACTTGTCTTTCTTGAGTTGCGGAGACTTGGATGAACGGGAACTGTAATCCGAGGTCTGCCCAGATCCGTGGTTGTAACGGATCCGGTATAGAGTCCGTAACTCATCTTCTCCGGTGAACTTGAACTAGGCCGTCTTGGGTCTGTAACTTGTTCACCGTCTTAAAATGTAGCTCCAGGGTACTGCTCTTCGCCGTGGAGCTGTGATCCTGTGTCCGTGATCTGTACTGTTTCACGGGACTGTTGTGAAGATTCCACTGGCAACAGTATCGTTTTCAACGATAAGTTGCTGGTAGGAACTTCGTTTACAGCCAAGTCGTTGAAGAGGGCCTGAGTAGCTTGCTTCTCAGCTGGACATCTTGCCAGGTCAATGGCCGCTCTCCAGAGTTGACTGCGTCGCCATAGGTGACTGTAAACACACCTTTGAAAACAAAGAAAATGCAAGTCTTTAACTGGTTAAAACTGACGACATGATTCGTTCCTATAAATCTTTATAGCTGGGCGACTACGTTGGTTCATAATGAACTACGGGAGAGAAAAAAATAACCCTAGAGTGCGTCTATAACAATCCAAAAGTTACTGTTTACAGGAGCTCTTTCAAAACAGGTCTTGTCACCAAGACTGCAAAGGAAAAAGAGTGATGGACATGCGCGGAGTGCACGCCACCTGGCGGACGATCGACGCAGCGATCAAGGGAGATAATTTTGTTTGCAGGAGATCTCCAAATGGAGGATATTGGCATTTAAGTGATAACAGGTGAAGATTTGGGACACAAACTTGACACTTTTATGTTTGGAAATTCGTTGGATTTTGCTGTTATTTTTGTGTAGTGCGCAGACAGGATAATGGTCACTTAGAGCTAATTTTGGTACACAGGATTTTTGTACTTTGTCTGGATGAGAAACATATATATGATCAATAAGTGTTCTGGTTGATTTTGTTACTCGAGTTGGTTCCTTGATGAGCTGGTGTAGGTGATATGATTCAACACAATGTAACCACCTATTGTTTACTTTCCCTAAAAGATCAAAGTTGAAATCTCCCATGAGTATAATTTCCTTTGTTTGAGCATGTACTCTGTCCATCATATCTTCAAAGTCGGCAATCCATGATACCCTGGACTCGGGTCTATACAAACATCCTATGAGTATGGGTTTGACATACGGAATTTGAGTTTCAATCCACACAATTTCTAATTCCTTTGATTCTAGGACTTTTCGTCTTTTATATGGGATACTTTCACTAACATATACTACTATTCCTCCTCCATCCTTCTTACAATTCCTATCTTTACGAACTGCTTCAAAGCCTTCAATTTTAATCTGTTGTTTCACAACTTTTTTATTCAGGAAAGTTTCTGTGCAGCCAAATATATCTAATTCAGATGATGGTGGAGAGAGAAGGGATTTCAGTTCATCAAGTTTTGGTAGGAGGTGTTGGACATTCAGATGTCCAACTCTTAAACCTCTTGAGTTTAGACCAAGGAAATTAGTTTGAGGGGGGGTTCTGAAGAATGAAAATTTAGGAGGGCAAGAATATTCATATGTCTGATCCTCTCCCTTCTTAGACTTAGAGTCTGCTGGAATGTAATTAAATATATTTACATATTGTAGACATTGGTAATGGGACAAATATTCATATATACATAAGTGCTCAATAAATACATAGTTTTGTTTCTCATTTTGCACAGTTACACATGGTGCATCATGATGGTTCGTTGTTTTCAGACAGGAATTATCATGTGTTTCTGGCAGGTATTTACTGCTACTAACAACATAGTCACTGTTTTTTGTGTCATGGTGATTTGCATTATTCAAATAAATATGTCTATTGGAATCACATGTCAAAGATGACTGACGTATTTCTGCATTGAGCAAATCTGAAACTTCACAAATATCACAACACATACCTTGAAACACAGAGAATCGGTTTGACACAGAAATCGAGATATCCTAATTAACATTTTCTAAGGGCCTATGGGTTATGTTTACATCACTTGATGCACAGTTACATGTACAAGTGAACCATGCAGGCGAATAATCAGGGTTAATGGAGGGTGGAACATCTGAATCTTTGGTACATATGCATAGACAAAACTGAATCTAATTTTTTACTGTCTTTCGGCAAATCATACAAGATAGCTGTTTTTAGATCGTTGCCAGTCTTTCAAAATTTTGGACAGTTCTTGACCTTGTGTCCGAGAACTCCACAACCTCTGCATTTCACTGGATGTTTGAACCAACATTGATTCTGAAGATGACCTGTTTCACTGCATTTGTGACATCGCAGCAGAGAAGATGTTCTTTTGTCATATGCAGACACCAAAGATGGTTTCACAGAGGTAGGAAGAATGGCAACTTGTTTGTGGATACTTTTAAGCAGACATGCTGTACCTCGTTGGCTGAGATGGAGGCCATCTCCAACAAGAAGAGTTCTGTCAATTTTCCCATTTCGAAGTTGGAAATCTTCTTCGAGGTTGACACACAATAGATCATAGTTGTCGCATAGTCCTTGCAAACACACATTAACCTCAGCTACCTTTGTGTTTGTAAATTGGGAATCCATCCTAGGTGGAATGGAGCACACCACTATGTTTGTTTCTGGAGAGTCATCGTAGATTTCATTCAGCAGGTCATCATACTCTGCTGCGATCTTTTCCAGTGGCTTGTCGCTGGAGCAGTCATTTGTTCCGACCTGAAGAACAACAGACTCATAGGATGAGAGAGATCCAATTTGCCTCAGCTGGTCTCGCACATCGGTTATTCCCGCCCCACGTAAGGTTCGTATCTGTACGTCTTTTCGCAGACCCTTAGTTTTTACTCCCTGCAATAGGGAGTCTCCGATGATTAAAGTTGTAGCTGCAGCCGTATCACTATGCGGTTTGGATTGCACATCCAGATTTTCAACATCTGTTTGCATATCAGCCATTTGGGGTGGTTCAGGCTTGTTGCTCCCTTGTCGTGTAATGACTGGGATATTACATGCAGTATTGGAACTACAGTCCTGGTTTCTTGGCTTTTCAGTCATTGTCTGGACTTTTTCTTCAGTGTCTGGCTCTGTTTTCTTGCCTGTTGTCTTTTCTTGCTGGAAGTCTGTGTTTGTAGCTACTTCTGTTGTTGACACTGTTGTTTTCTTGGTCTCTTGTACATTCAACTTGGCTTGGAGGATTTTAATTTGTTGTTTTAAGTTGAAAACTTCCACTTGTAAATCAGTCCTGCTTTTAATCAGTTCAGTATAACACACTGAGCAAGAGCAACTGTTTGAATCAGACATTTCATTTCTTGTGCACTCCAGGTGTGAAGAGTTTAATCCTCTCTTCAGTTTACTGCCTGGCAGGGGTGTTGAAGTACTTGGGATCTCTGCAGGGTGGTTGATTGTCTCATCAAGTTTGCCCTCTGTACTGAGTCTGATTACTATGCTGTTTGTAAACCTTTCCTCATATTCACTGGAGTTAGTTTTGGACAGTGGATTCCAGACCTTTTTACATTTAGTATTGTGTGTTGATAGGTCTGCTGAAGTAAATCCCAGGAAAGTTGACTCAGTAGAGCCATAGTTGTGCTCTCCTCCATTTTGTCCACAGTCAGCCATCTTGTTTTTGTGGGGCCCAGTTGCCTGATGAACTTTTTACAGCTTAAATCTCCATGGATAGCACTAATTACTGTTAATAAGGTTCACTAAACTCTGTACTAGACATTCATTCAGCATACTGCATACAATATAACAATTCCCAGTCCATCTGAATGTTATAAATTTGATAAAATATGCAGAGCTGTGAGCTGGTCAGAAAGTATTAATCTACAAAATACACACCTGTCAGATAATTTGTAAAATGCTTGCAGAATGTAGCACAGCTGAGGCAGCAAGATTAAAATTCATTGTATGGTAGGTCAGAGGATGCCAGCTGTTTAGTGGAGTGCGGCATTTGAGTTAACTGCCGAACCATTGGCCTCCCTTGCAAGATCAACAGCAAATGTTTCTCTCCTGTTGATCTTTAACCCAGGAGTGAATGGGCCTGATTAGGTTTTTTGCTGATATCTTTTGGAGATATACAGAAGATAAAATTCTGAAATTACAGTGTATGTTCTCCATTTGGCCTACCTAACTGCAGGTTAAGAGTCACTGGCTCAGTCAAGCAGAAAAATTACCATGTTCAGGCACTAGTTGGTCAAACTGAGCTATGACATGTGCTCGGGCTGAAGAATTTACTGAAATTCAGTCCTACATATATTCTATTACAATGTGATCCTCAGTATTAACAGATCCAGCATTAAAATCCAGGGTTTCCCCTGAGAATCACACATACACGTACTGATATTTCAATGTGATAATTTCAATCTTAAACTATCCCATGATGCACTATCATCTCTTTTTGCCACGTTTAACCACTGTCCATCCATCATCAGCCTCGGTCACTTCTGAATTCTCTGGAAAATAAATGTAAGATAGTCATGGTAAAACAACTGATTATTGATGATTATGCAGTTATATCCAGCAGTAATCCCTCTAATAATTCAATCCTCCTAACAAAATTCAATCACACCCAAGTTTGGGGAGAAAATTCAATCAGTGTTTCTGATAAATTTGATCAGCATCTAAAACCAATGAAATAACAAACAAAAATGGATTATACGCATGATCTCGAACCATTTTGTTAACTTCCTGTTGTAATAAATTTGATCACCCCCAGATTTTATGATGGCAGATTTCTTATCACTGAAATCCCAGCTCTCTTGCTAGTTTTTAAATGTCAATGTTTACTGAACCATCACCTTATTTGAGTTTCTGCGCAATTCTTGGTTGTGTACGTAATTCAATCGGAACTCATAAGAAAAATATAAAACAATCTTACAAAAGTTTTCCTCATTAACTCGATCTCAAAATTTCTGCTCTTTGTTTCTTTATCAGCAAAAACATGTTTCGGTCTTGGGCAACCACCCAAATACACTAAGCCAATATATATGTATAGTTCCAAAGTGTTGAAGCTGATAAGTTTCCTCAGTATTTCAAAATAGCACAGACAATTTTACAGCAGTTTTTATGTCTTAGTTTATGCAAACATCCAGATATAGTGCAAGCAATTAGCCTTATCTGCACAACAGACATTCTCATGGCATCAGATTGCATACCACCTAATGTCATATATACCCTCTGATTGCACTGGGGGCTAAAATGCGATGTGCAGCTTTTTTGCTCATGGCTCATGGTCAATCAGCATCGTCGGCTTGTAAATGGATTGAAGGTTGCTCAGCATGACACAGCTAAACATTGTACAATGTGTTATAATTTAGCATAGAACTTGTTAATTCTTTAAACATGCTCCCTGTGTTGATCACAATTGATACAGACCAAAGGGGCATGCATGATGCATTTTTCTGCACAATGCAGTCCAAGGGTGTTAGACTTTTAGGAGGTTACAAACTCCGAAAATGGGAGATGCATGATGCATTTTTCTGCACAATGCAGTCCAAGGGTGTTAGACTTTTAGGAGGTTACAAACTCCGAAAATGGGAGAATGCACAATACAGATCTTAAAAGAATGAACAATCTTGAGATCTAATGAGTACGGTACCCAAAATGGCAGACCCAAAATGGCAGACTCATTCAAACTTCCACTGACAGACACAGATAAATTTGAGCAAGTACTGTACAAGCTATCCTGAATTTTAAGCTCAATACAATCTAAATAATCTATCGCCAAACCTTTGTAGTCAAATTTAATCAATTAAAGTTCAGTGACATCATGACCCGGAGTGGTAATCATCTTCTCACTCTACATGTATTATCCAAACGGAATATTTTGAAGCATTTTGCAGTTAAGCTTGGCGCACATGAGAGCCATTCCCTGAATTAATGCCCTCAAGTGCTCTGGATATAGCTCTCATATGCGGGCATTTTTTTTTAAGACTTTTGCCTCACGACTGCCTGAGCAAAATATCTATCTTGTTTGATAATTCTTGCCTCGCAAGGCGAAATCCTCACCATGTGCGGCGGGCATAAGTGAACAGCTCAGTCATTTTATTCGATCACCCAATGAAACGCATCTTATATTCACATGACTTTGTGTGTATGGCTGTTCAAAACGGCCATTTTTACACAGGCCCGTTCACATGAAAGATTACATGATCTCGAAGAAGGTGTTCCACGGGCCCTTTTTTTTGTACAAACAACAGACCTGTGTCCATATTCTCCTCAACATTCGCTGTGTTATCGTGTGGTGTCTGCGAAGTGACTGGGGGATGACATGTGCCAGCTTCCTCTGACAGATTTAGGTCACCATTGCATAACGCCGCCCCTACAGCTTCAATATCTTCTTCCTTATTTCCCTGAAATACAGAACAAAAAATAAATGAGCCACAATGCTTGAATCATGGAGGAAGTAATGAAGACTGAGCAGGTCCTGTGGTGTAAGATTTTATTTAGGTCTCAGTAATTACGGTACAGAAAAGCCACTCGTCTAGACTCCTTCTTGTACACAGAAACTCCTTTGTTTCGTCACCCTTACATGAAAGATGGGCCATTATTCAGCTGTAGTCATTTCAATACAAAGCGGACTAGTAGATTCATTGGATGGAAATAATATGCAATTGTGAGGGCGACCCAATTAATGTATATCATTGCATAAATATATTCATCATCGACACAAAAGCAAGTTTTGAGTGATAGTTTCAAATTCTGCCAAATTTTGCATAAGCTGTATTTTTTTATTTTTTTTATTTTTAAATTCAATTTTTTTTTGAAGAGGTCGGGGGGGGGGGATTGAATGTTCATCATTGCAAGTAAGTAATGAAGGAATCAAATGAACCTCTCATATCTCAAACCTCACGTTTAGTACTGGATTAAAAAATAGAAGTTGTGAAACACTGTCAATACTGCCTCCTGGGGCAAAATATTGTCAATCCCTATCTAAACCCCACCCAAACTCATTAAATGCCCTATCCGATAAAGCAAAATAAAAGGAATCCCAACACAAACCTCATCCAAACTTCTACGTACAGGTCCTGGGCTCCAATATCCCATTCCAACATTCAAGAGCACCACCTGCAGATTTCCAGTGACATCAAGTTGACGCAGCAGCATGAATGCCCTAACTAGCCCAACCTATGCCCGAGTTGAGATGGGGGTATGGGTCAATTGACTCCTACAGAACATATAGTTGCTATTAAAGAACATACGGACATCAAGGGCCTGACCTCTTCGTTTCCATTATCTTCACTGTCGCCATCATCTCCATTAGCTTCGTCACCTGTCAGCCCAGAGACACACTGTTGGAGCTGTGGTTTGGGGAGAATCTGTAACTTCTCCATAACCTCTGCCTCTCGACCTGTCTGACACATGTTGTAAAACTTACAGATGAGCGTGGAGATCTGTCAACAACAGCAATTATGTACAATACAATTACCATGGTGAAACAAGAGCTCCAAATAATAATGTTACAAATGAAGTGTCAGCAGTTCTATTTATTAAAATGTCCCAAAAAGTCTTCGTGTCAGTGGTGTTGAATTGGCTTAAAGCCCATGCATGGCCAGTGTGAGTATGTTACCACCAGCTAGTTCTGATCATTTTCCAATCAGGTACATGACAAAATTTTGCTTCTTTATCATGGGCTTCTATTTCGTGACTGCACGGAAGTGTGATATAAATTGATGAAATTAGGACTCATCTTGGGATATCGTGCTTATTAAAAGTGGAGATGGCTGAACGTACAGGCATACAATTTACATGACGGTGACACTCCTTCAAGGTTAATTCTGACTGAGGGGTACACAGGGAAGCTTTGACAGTTAAATACCGTGCCCTTTCCAACCCATCACTGCTGTACTGTTCAGAAAGGTGCTCACTGTCGTGATGTGTGTGTGTGTGCTGTGTCTGGCTCTGCCAAAGGAACTCGCACCAAGTCATCCTTCAATCGGCACATCACTATGCAAAGGACACTGACAACTCACCTGGGGAAGACTGCCATCCTCGACAATAGTGTCAAATTCATTATTGAAAACCTCTGCCAGAAAATCTTCCAATTCATATGGTTCAATGCCCTCTGAAAACAGAGAAAGTTTGTGAATAATGTGTATGATACATCGTTCCGCACTTGCAAAAACTTCAAGTTAATCCTTTAACAAAGAGCTGTGCTGATAGCACCAGCAGGAGACACGTGATGAGATTCACATAGCGGTTCATTCATTCTCCCCTCCCCTATCTCTTTAGTTTAAAAAATATTTTAATTAATGATAACAGGACTATTTTTGATCTGAAGTTGGCAAAATGTCAATCTGATTAAAACTCAGACTTAATAACTGCTCCTCTATCGGACATGTCGCTAATTAATATCTGGGACAGTCTGTATCTTAAATCTGTCGCGCTTGTCAGACTGGCGACCAATCACAGTCCCATTTCAACGGGCAAATAAGTGCCTATCCGAACAAATAATAATCTTCGGTGATTGCCCATGAAGAGCAAGAACCTCGTCAGCCGCCTGGGTTGGATTTTTCTGCACCTCGTTCACTACAGAAATAATCGGATAGGCACCTATTCACCCGTTGATGTTGGACTGTGATTGGTCGCCAATCTGAATGCGCGACAGATTTAAGATACAGACTGTCCCAGATCTTAATTAGCGACATGTCCAATAAAGGAGCGGTTATTTAGTCTGAGTTTTAACCAGATTGGCAAAATGTAAGCATAATGGTCCTTTCTTGGAATAGTAAGACGATTTGATCCATATTTACATGTATCATATTAACACCAATTATCAATAGTTAACTACATGCCACAGCCACACTCGATCCCATCGGCCTAATGTGAACTTTCTACCCCTCTTATGCCACCAACAAATTGCTGGTAAACACTTGTTAGCAGATTCTTTAATTGAAATATATGCAGTGCACACTTAAAGATGAATGGTCTGCAAAATTAAGGAGATACTAATAGATTGTGTAAAGATTGAGACTTTTGATATGTGAAGGTGGAATATGTTGAAAGAAGAAGCAAGTGCAAATCTAATTTGTACTTTTCCGCCCAGCAATAGTACTGAATACCATATGTAAAGTCTCTACATGCAATGGTTTGGTTCCAAAAGCTTTAACGATATTGTAAGGATATTTTATGTTATGTTACATTGGAAACCACAAAAATCATCGAAATGTAACCACTTTCAATGGACTGATGATTTACCACCAATGCTGTGAACCATATTCCAAGTCTCTAGCTGCAATGGTTCGGCTTCTAAGGTGTTAATAACATTATATGGGTATTTTTCATTATGTTGCCATGGAAACGACAAAAATACTGAAATGTAACAATTTAATTAGGCTTGTGCATTTCCAGGCAACAATGCTGTATACCATATTTAACGGTTCTACCTGCCACAGTGGAGTATCAGAAGCTTTAACGTCATTATAAGGATATTTTCAATTATGTTGCCATGCCGGAAACCACAAAAATCACCGAAATGTACCCAGTTTCAATGGACTTGTGCTTTACCACCTAATAATGCTCTATTCCAAATTTGAAAGTCTCTAGCCGCAACTGTTTGGCTTGTAGATTGTTAACGTCGTTATATTTTTTTTCTGTTAAGTTGCCATGAAAACAACAAAAATCACTGAAATGTTTCCAATTTCCAACTTGCTGCAATGCTTCAGTTTCTAAGAATGTTAACGTTGTTATATGGATATTTTTCGTAATGTTGCCATGGAAACCACCAAATTCAACAAAATGTACCCAATTTCAATAGGCTTGCGCTTTACCACCCAACAATGTTGTATCCCTAACTGCAACAGTTCAGCTTCTAGAGGGATAACGTCATCATCCAGACAGCCTGACCGCGTGACGACATGATCCCATCCGGCATATCTGCCAATAGGATGAAAACCCTGCCGATGTTAGAGAGATATAGAAGAGAGTCAATGAACGAACTGCTATAAGAACACATCTGCTGGCGCTGTCAGCGCAGCTCTTTGCTAAAGGATTAACTAATTTCTCTATACTTTCTTAATAACTTTCTGTATCTCATAAATCAGGCCAATGGCTATGCCTAACATAGCCCTGTTACTACATTTGATAACAGGCCACCATTCCCCTTCAATAGAGGGAGGAGGGAGGGAATTTGGCTTAATGTCACACTCAAGTTTGTTTCACTCATATGGTGACAGTCAGTTTGGTTGGTGGAGGAAGCCGGAGTACCCGGAGAGAACCACCGCACTTCGGCAAGTAACTGACAAACTTTCACACATGGACCAGCTGGGCTCGAACCCGTACCGGTTCAGTGGTGTGAGGCTAGCGGTCACCAGCGAAGCGCCTTGGACCACTCGGCCACCGAGGGCCCCTTCAATAGAGGGTGGAGGTTCAGAAATACATTTACAAAGTTTGAGACAATTATCCAAATGCCTTCCAATTTAGCAAATACCTTAGTCTGTTAGTAAAACAGGATGAGGCTCTCTGCCCAGGGGGTGGTATTGGTACTGACTGCATTCAGATCATGGATTGGGGTTTAGTTTAGGAGATAAAAGGTCGGGCTGGTGCTTTGGGTAGCCAGCATGCCCCTTTGTGGATAGCTGGCTGTAATTTTAAGTTCCCCATGAAGTAAGCTTTTCAGAATATATGAGGATGTGGGGTGGGGCTATGCTCAGTTTTCACAACAGAGGGTGCAGCTCATTGCATGTACATACATGAGAGGGATGAGTGGGCAAACATGTATTCACCAATTTCACTATCCTCCTTGTGTAAACATGAAGATAAATTGAGAAATGAACTGAAACTTTTCTATGATTACTTACCATTCTCTTTAAACCATTGGCAAATGGCATAAACCATCCATTCTGCTTTCTCTTTGGCATATGCCCCACCAAATCCATGACTGGCTGCTAGCTGCAAGTAAAACAAGATCTTCAATACACAACAAATTTGGTTATCATGAAAACATAAATATATGCATATTTTTGCTCTATGGACAGTTATTATTATGTATACTCAAAGTGTTTAACAACAATGAAACAGGAAATTCTCCATTTATGAAAGTTTTCTGTCCTATAAGTGACCTTCAGGGTCAATATGTTCTCATGCCCATGTGTCCCAGACAGGTCATTTTCACGAGACAGGTAGCCATAACATGTACCTGACCAAATATATCCTCGTATTTAAGTTGATCAAATAGTTTTCTTTCATTTTCATCATACTAACATCTCACTTCTTAGATAATCCTTACTGAACATCTCTCACTCGTTCACCCCCAATGTTTGTGCCACCTATTCTGTTTGTTTTTATATATGTATACAATTCTCCTGTCTGCAGTTTTCATTTAGCTTTGAGAAAGTCTTTCCAATGAAACGTATTATTTGCTTTCCATCATCTAGATAGAAAGAGAGCGATGTAGAGAAATAATCTTTAATTAAAAACTCTATAAATAATATTTGATTAAAAACTCTATAAATAATCACTGATTAAAAACTCTATAAACTCCAGTAAGTACCAATCTCTGATGGAGGTGCAGTTTAAAATGCAGTTTAAAATAACAATAAACAAGAGCCCAAGGGGCTTCAATATACGCCTGTATATCTGGAATTACATTGGTCAAAATTTCAAGGTTGTTTAATAGCCTGGATTCCAATTGGTAGCTAGCAATCCAGAGAAAGGTCTACAATTTTATGCTTCTGAGAATGTAACATCTTATATTGAATGATAAACTAAAATGAGCTTAACTCTTGGTAACTAGTTGACCTTGAAGCAAGAGCCGAGAGCTCACATATCCCACACTGAAATTGACAATAGTCAAACACAAGAAAATATTAGTTTTCCTGCAAATGGATTCCTTTCAGACGAGAGAATTTTCATGAAGGAAGAAGAAAGTGATGAAGTAAACCTTTGTTCTTAGTTAATAAACAGGTATGAAGTTCATAAAGGACCACTCTCCCCGTTAAATTAGTAACTGTATGGTTTTCATTTCACAACAGTTTAACTAAATGTACGTAGCTGTTTCAATCATGGGATTCCACAGGACAAATGCCATATACATGTAGGGGAGAGAACTCTGAATATTCCACCCTAACACATATACTCAGCTATTAAAACTTGATTCAGTTTTGGGGGACTGATCTTGACCTTTGACAAATTGATCTCAAAATGTATCGCTCCTCTTTGTCATGCGAGTAAGGTATACTCAAAGTTTGGTACCAAAACAAATGTTAATGGATGAATAGACAAAACGCAAAATCGCATTACACGACCTCGTCTTCGACAGGCATATGAAAATGTGACTTTTAATGATTTCTTGATTTTGGGGTCACAGTGACCTGGACCTTTTGACCCACATTTTGGTATGTAACACATGTCCCTCTAATGTATCTACTGGCAGAAAAAAAGTTATTTTTAATGATTTCCTGATTTTGGGGTCACAGTGACCTTGACCTTTGACTGGACCTAAATTTTGGTACATGACACATCGTCTTCCCTCAATGTATTAAAGGACACAAAAAAAATCATTATTTTTATTAATTTCATAATTTTGGGGGTCACAGTGATCTTGACGTTCAACCTTGACCTACATTTTGGTATGTGACACATCATGTCCCCCTAATGTATCTACTGACAGAAAAGAAAGTAATTTTCAAAGATTTCTTGATTCTGGAGTCACAGTGACCTTCACTATTGACCTTGACCTAATTTTGGTACACGACAAAACGTCTCCCCATAATTTCTCAATGGACACAAAAAAATCTATTGGTAGGATATTCTATTCTATTCATTTTTTTAAGGATACTCTAGGAAAAGAGGTTTGTGTTTGTATTTAATTGCTGACCAGTGGTTTCTCTCACCTTTTAAATAAAGATATAAATATAGTTGAAGTATACTTTATGCTACTGTAATATAGTGAGATACTATTATGATAAAAGATATAATATTGAGAATTTTTTTTTATATTTGTTCATTTTTCATCAACATCTGCATTTTGGAAAAAAAAGAACACTGCATCATATTATATCCAGTCAAGAGGAAGGAACTATAGGAGAAGATGATCAGATATAAAAATGTCGAGGTGGGGAAATGTCGAGGTGGGGAAATGTACAGGTGTGGAATTTTCTCGATTATACAGGTTAGGTTGAATACCTCACATGGGGTACTATACCTAAGTTCGGGTACAGTACCTCGTTTGAGGTACAGTGCTATAATACCCCAATTGAGGTATCATTAAACAGACTACACAATTTGATTTCGTCGTCTAATTTTTCAACATTGAAAAATGTGTTGAATATACATGTTTAGAGATATTTCACATATAAATTCAGACTGTATATTGTAGCATTCTTCTATCTACTGGCCTCGTGCAAATTACAGGGATATAACTGTAGTAAGTAGCTCACTAAATGAATTTTTATGGCAAAAATATATGACACACACTGCTAGCATGCACACACCTAGAAACAGTCCTCTGCCCATTACTTCTGACACTGCCATGCTAGCAGAACGTGTGATGTGTGAGACATTTGAATTCAATTTGTAAACTAGTCACTACATTTACATCCTTGAAATTTACACATGTTCACATCATAAAAGCATGTGACATGTCATTATATACAGTCTTTATTTGAGTGCTAGAGAGATTAAATATTTAAGTTAAAGAGATTTATCATTCTAAAAATTTCAAAGTGATAGATTCAAGCTGTCTGTTTAATGATAATAATTTGCTGAAAAATGACCAAGATAATAAGGCCAGATATGTGATCAACTGATCCATGCCCTCCAGGGTTTGAACAGCAGTGTGAATACTGCATAAATATGTGAACACTGAAATTGATATGGCACTATACCTCAATTGGGGTATAGCACTATACCACAAATGAGGTACTGTACCCCACCTTAGATATAGTACGTCATATGAGGTATTCATCCTAACCTGTTAATACCCGTGTGTCAGCTTTCGACAATAGACGGTCCAACGAATTACCCAAATGAACCCAAATGAATGTCAGATTACCCAAATGAAAGCACAATGAACCCAAATGAACAAGTATCCACTTTAACGAAGGCCCCATACATACTAGAATGCAAATAGGGTCAAAATAGAATGGATGGATGAAAAATAAAAACAATTTCCACGCGACCGCAGCATAAATTTAAATCAAGAAGTTTCATTCAAACCAAATTTGCATTCTAGCAGGTCATTTGTGTAATTCTTTGGACCCGTTGTCATGGTTGTGGGTTCAACGAATTACCCAAATGAACCCAAATGAATGTCAGATTACCCAAATCAAAGCATGATGAACCCAAATGAACAAGTATTCACTTCAACGAAGGTTTTATTACATGCTAGAATGCAAATTTGGTTTGAATGAAACGAGAGTAGGCCAAAAATTATAATTCTAGCGAGTCCCCCGAAAACTAATGGCAAAACACTGTAGCCGTGAGACAATGTGAAGGGAAAAAACTCGCTATCCAAGACAGGGCATAAATCAATTTCAATCAATCGATATCATTTACCAAAATGTTGATGCTTCATAGCAAAACGAAAATAATTATGATAATTAAAATATGTAGAAAATAAGACTGAATGAAATAAAAGATATGTATGATAAAATATTTTATTATTTTGAATAACGTGAACGGGCAGTCAAATGACTTGCTAAAAGCGTACTTGTGAATTTGAGCTAGCAGGCCCTCTCGCTTCTGCACCTTCTCTGTTGGCCAGGCTTTTTGAAGATCCTGTTAGTTTTTGGGATGGAGAAATTCGTGTCTGTGGCGTGTATTTTCAAGGCATCTCTAGATCTTTTTCTTAAAATAAAGTCATGAAACAATTGATCTTTTTCTTCATCCGATTTGATTACCCAAACAGCCTTGCTGACTCTGTATTTTTACATTTACTTCTTGATTTAAATTTCAATCTGGTGCTAAACCAGACACTGAACCAATTAAGAACTTATTATGCCAGTGGATGGACTTACCATCAGAACGTTACACCTTTTGGGTTGATGGACATGGCATGTTGGGAAATGAGCACCCTCCGTGACATCCATGTAAGAAATATCGAGCGAGAAGCGGTCATTTACCATGCTTGCCAAGGCCCACAACTCAGGACTCCTTCGATCCAGAACCAGCTCGAGTCATCGAAATCAAGATCACCAGAGCAAACAAGAAGAGCTCAGGACAGGATCTTGTCTCTGTAACCCAGGCCCTTGTGGCGCCGGAGAGAGCAACCTCGATCGAGGTATAGACCTATTCCTCGATTGGGGTATAGGGCTATGTGAACTTCAGCTTTTATATATTTATGGAAAATGTGGACATCCACACATACCCCGGACTGCATGGATCTTTTAACAACATTTATGGCTTCATTGTTCTATGTTTTTCACATCAATTTATTGCTTCGTTTTATGTAACTAATCATTTGAATAAGCCACTTCAATATTTCAAAAATGAAAGATGGCTTCAAATAACACATTTGGTGAAATGTATTCTGTAAATGAAAATGGCATGTGATGGCATACTTCGATGTCCAGGTCATGCGCAAATTGCAGGATTTGAGAGCCAATGCCTAGTTAATAAATCAATGAAACGTTTTCGTGGGGAATGGATGTTTCAGATCCACAAGAAAGTGTGCAAGGTCCCCAAGACAAACTGTCAGGCTACCGGGAACGCACTCGTGCACTGATCTTGGCCAACGAGGGAGTTCGATACAACCTGTCACCTTGTCTGGATCGAGGAGGTTGGAAAGGAAGACCCGTTATGACAACCAAAGCAAATTAATGCAATACTGACATATAATTCTATGAGCAGGAATACAGGATTCAGATCGCGGTAGCGTACAATCCCTGCAAAGAAGATCCCTGATCTATGAATTAGATTTACCTGTATTCTTATAGTTATCTTTAACCAAAGTTCAATATAATACAGAAGATATATACAAAATTATATAGCCCTAGCTATATCGCGATCAGGCCTGGTCACAGCCACAGTCTGGTCATGACCGGTTCTCTCGTGGTTGGGTCCAGCTTCTATCTTCCTTCCCCAGGTCTTCGTGGTAGGGTTCAGCGTCTATCTTCCTTCCCCAGGTCTTCGTCCACTCCTGTATGGATGGACTCCTCGTCGTGTTTCGTCTTACACGACCTGGCCCCTCCGTGGTTATGTCCAGTGTCTGTCTTCCTTCTCCCGGTCTTCTTCTCTCGGGCTGTATGGACTTCTCGTCGTCGTCGTGTCTCGTCTTACACGACTAGGCCCCTCCAAGCGTTGGTAACTGTCAATGGATGCGGATGGCCTGGGCACATCAGTACTATCACAGTACAAAGGCTTCTACGGCACCGGCCCGTCTCTCTGTAACACCGCAGGACTAATCAACTGCACGGCTCACCACAGCAGCAGACGGCACCCCTCGTAGGAATATACCCCCAGGCTTCAGTGACCCCGCTCACGGCGACTCACTCCGCAGCCCGGCTCCAAGGACGAATCATCACGGCTAGAGTTACGGCTACAGGGTCCACATAGGATCGGACATCGATAACACACGGTAGATGGGTAGGCACCTGGTCTGGAACTCCTCTTTTCCCACTACTGTGTGGTCACCTGGTCTAGGAACCCGCTTCACATACTACTGTATGGTCATCTGCAATGGGTGGGCATCTGGTCAAGGATTCCCCCTTTATATACTACTGTATGGAACAGTATTAATAAATGATTGGCCGTGAATTATACAATGTATGTACAGGGTTGTGAGAGACTGCATGCTTATGGGGGCGTGAATGGATAATCGTTTATGGTACGATTTACTGGGTAGGTGTATATATATCAAGCTCTAGACCTGAGCCTATAGCTTGAGTGTTAGCGTGAATGTATTTCAACTAGGTTGTGTGTTTAAGTACGTGTGTGCATGGATAATTGTTTATGTGGGATTTGTGTTTGATTTGGTTTAGCTGTACCCTCTTCACAGAGACGAGCATCTCCTACCGGCTACCGCTTTATCGATACCATTAACCACAGTGCCGTACCCGCACGTCTGTGCATTACGGACGAGACAGGTAGAGATGCAGGTAAGGTATGGCCACGCTATCAACACTAACGCCGTTAGTTAATTCCCAGAGCTAGACCTGAACGTCTGTGCAGTACGGACGAGATTCGGGTAGAGTTAGGAATAACCATAAACGATAAGTGTCTATACTCTAATTTCCCAGTGCCGTACCCGCACAACTGTACAATACGGTTGAGTCAGGTAGAGATAGGAGTAGAGCAAACGCAGCCCGGACGTATGAATGTAAGTGTGTGTAAATGTATGCTATAGAATTCGGCGGCGGCTCTTCTCCAATTCGGCGGCCTGGTCCTGGCCCTTATCCGGCCCGGCAATGTATTGGATTTCTTCTCCCCGGTACAACTCGACGTGTTCGCACCTTGGAGTTTCTGCTGGTCTGCCTCGTTTCAGCGCTAGTCTGTCTTATATAGGGCTACCGCTCTTCTGCGGATAAAGGTAGAAACAGAACGCTCTTCTGCAGATAAAGGTAGAAACTAACGTCGACGATACCAGCACCCTCTTTATTGTCAAATTACCACACTTCCCCGATCAGTTTATCTGGACTTCGCTGGAAAAATATGGCTATGGAGGAACAAACCATAATTCATAACTGGTAAATCTCAGCTTCCAACTCTCTCTAGTTAATTCATATGACGACCGCAAAGTTCACTGTCCTTCATCTGCATATTCTTCAACGTTGACTTCCGGATTCCTGACTGACGTCATCTACAGTGAAGCCAGCGAGCTTCACCAGGGTTCATTTCACCGTCCCAACTGATCGTTTGAGATAATTTCACCGGGATTTCGAGGCATTGTCTGTCCCCCGGATTATTGTAGTTCATTCTAGGAAAATTACAGCGTTGAATTCCATCAGGTAAGTGAACCGCACACGTAAACACAATGTCACTTTAAATTTCACAGTAGTCACGTGTCAAAACACCAGCAGTGATTTAGTAAAGAGGAACCCAAGGGGTCGTTTGCATTTTGCACTTTCGTTACATCAAGATTAATTGACAGACCCATAATCTAATCTGCTAGCATGTGCACATAAAAAACCGACCTCTGCTCTGGGTATTCTGACCCTGCCATGTATGTGCATGCTAGGAAAATGTGCATTGCATCGTATAATTTAATCTAATTTACTCATCAGTCAATGCATCTACATTCATGCAACTTTGGGATGGAATTATCCCATCACATGCTATTTAGTTACATAATAAATTTCCCTGAATATGTCATTTGAAGCCATGTTTCATTTTTGAAATATAGAAGTGGCCAATTTGAATGATTAGTCGCATGAACGAAGCAATAAGTTGCTTTGAAAATCATGGAACAATGAAGCTATATATCTATGTTGTCGAAGGATCCATGCAGTCCAGGGTATGTGTGGATGTCCACATTTTCCATAAATATATAAAAACTGAAGTTGACATAGCCCTATAACCGCATTCGAGGTACAGGCCTATACCTCGATCGAGGTATAATTAGGATTGTGAAGACTGTGTCTGGGCGCCGATTGTTGCGCAGCCTGATAAATTGCAATCAGGAAGTGTTACGTCAGCGATCCGATGACCAATGATTTGACCTTTGACAAAACCTGTTTGACATGTTTTGACTGAAGACACGTCATCCACGAGGTCCCCGAACGACACAAATGAATGGAACAAGTTGAAAAATCTGGAACCATCAGCCTTGAACCGAAACGCAAAGGAAACGCAATCATATTTTTCGTCAAAGGGCTTTCGAGCGCGCCGAAGTAAGCAATATCATAAGGACTGATATTAATAGAATGAACAAGTCAACTGTACAAATCTTTCTTTCTAAAACCCTGTAAATCGTCTGTAATCCTTGAAACATTTTATAGACCCGCTATTCCACTTTTCCGGGAAAGAAAACTATGAGGCGCTCGACGGATGGGACTCGCCCGTGTTACACAGTACGCGGAGTCAACACACAGAACATAATTTTCTTACGTCAGCTACCCGACACTCCAATTGTTTTCACCTGAACAGGTATCAGAGTTATTTCTCTTGCTTTGAAGTTCTCTTTGAACACGTAACTTCCGCTTTGCACTTTTGATGGCGATTTCACGTTTTAAGCTCTGTGAATGTGGAACTTCTTTTACCAGTTGTGATCATTTGGCTTGTTTGTACACTTGAATGGTAAATGTTATCATGCTCTGCTGGTTTCCCTGTTTACGTGAGTACCTTTATTTATTTGTTACGACCCAAAAAAAAAATTCAACTTCTCAACGCTAGTACCCTGATCAAGGGATAATATCATCAAGGTATTTTCCCTAACCTGTTCAATCAATCAATGACACTACGATAAGCTTGGCAGTGCTACCACATCGCCATAGTAGTCTACACCAACCAGAATGACATCACCAACAGGGTCACGTTATGTAGTTTTCTCCATTGGTGATTACCTCCAAAACGGTCCAACTTCTCAGCACTTTTTCAACAGCAGATTCGAACAGCGTGTCTCGATTCGTGGGCGCTGCCATGTTGGATATAGTCTGTTCCACTTTTCGTACTTACTGCGATCATTTTCATTGACGAACTGTAGTAGAGACCAATGTGATGGTGGGCCAATTTCCTAATCCAAATTTTACACCTGAAAACGGATCGAGAAACCTTAGCAGTATGGTCACAAACCAGACAAAAGCGTACATACGCCCTTGTCATTTTCATTTATGCGTAAGTGTGCAAATGAATCTGTTCAAGGTCGAGACGGATCCCTCTGTCATCGTTCAAAATGCATTTTATATCCGAAAGTTTATTGGAAATTTACTTTCACAATGAACATAATCTTTTAGGTCAATCCGCTATATATCCCGCTGTGTCGGCACCGTAAAGAAAACACTTTCATCCTTAGAAACTGTGTCTTCTTCTTTTATTTCTACCTCAATCCTTTTTACATACTCATTCAACCTTTGCTGTAGGAAAATACAGCGCTTCAAAATATTCATATTCGATTCTGTTTGCTGAGATGGTGCAGTATGACTATGATGTTATAAAGTCAAATAACTCCAAACTGATAACCGTTTCTGTAAAGCTACCGTATTATAATGGACAAGAAAAGTACCATTGTCGTTGTGGCAAGGTATGGATTCCTTGAAGCAACAACAACAATTGCAGCCTTATATTTATCAACATATTCCAAATGCAATATATATATGATCTAGGAAAGAAGTCCTCTTTTACAGTATTTTAGTGAGTGGAGCAGTATTTCTGGCCTTCAATCATCGATGTTGCAAAAAAAAAAAATCCTATTTCGGAGTTTACGCTAACTAGTATTCCGTGCGCCATGCCCTACTTTTTAATTAATCCAGTACTGCCAACTTTTCACTGCTGGATGTAACAACAACAACAACAACGGAACAGAACACCTGCATTTTGACAAGTAGATACAAATTAATCTACCTAATTAATGTATTAATTACATGCCTGTACAGGCGTCTTAAATGATTTGGGTCCACCGCGGTCCAGTACCTGAAAACTCTGCAGATGAAGTGCTGTTCATTACGATGTGTTGAAAACTGGGGTCTCGTACATTCCCACACTCGTCCAAACAACAACAAATCGTTCTGACTTGTTGACATAATATATGTACTACATAATGAAGCCTTACCCCTCAACTCATATTTTTGCCAAGGCGTGAGATTTGAGTATACGAGTATCTGGAAAACGGGAAAATTTAGACATCATTTTATACAATATTTCGCTTTTTCCATTATAGTAGAGATAGGGATTGCGTGTTTCCCAGTAAAATGAGGTTTGCATATCACAGAATATAGCGCATTTTCCCTGATGTTGAAAACTTTGCATATGGCTATGGAGTATTGTAGTATTTTGCGCATGCGTGCACTGGTGACGGTCGTCTTCTCTCCGAGCTCTGTATTTTTTACCTGTGTTTAGGGCCTGGCTTTTAACAGTTTTTAACAAATTGCCAATATGTACTACCCACAGCATCTACGGTAGATCTCCAGCGATCGAAGAACGGATGATCTGTGAATCAGAGAGAGTTTTTTGCCACGTTTATTACTTTTAGCATATAACTTCCGGACCACCTTTTTTAAATGTCCCGTCCCAAAAAATTTCAACAGAGATTTGGTTTCCCTATCTTTTCCGGGTAAATAATGTGCAATAGACCAAACAGAATTAGACTCATACCAGCGAAATTCAGCGTGGATTCGATTGGAACAGAAACGGAAACAAGAATAACTTCTAAAAGTTCAGTCTCCATTTCCACTCCAACAACAACGACAACAATGGCACAGTCTCAGACTATAGGGACTTCAACAAGTCAACCTATGATGGATTTGCTGTAGGAGGTGTAGACCCGTCACAGTCTGGGAATAGAGAAACTGGACTAAATGATAACTGGATCCTGCAACAAACCGGTCAACAAATCTGACAGCTCTCAATGTGAGATCTGTAATTTCTGGCACCACATCAAATGTGAACAAGTAGAGGTTGATAACTATAGAATACTCATGAAAGGGGATTTAAAATTCATTGGTATTGCAGAAAATGTGACATTACTTTCTCTAATGTACTGAAATCTGTCTCTTGAATTGAAATGGAACATAGAGAAATGAAATCTAAAATATCAGAGATGCGTACACAAATGAAATCGACCAATGATCATCTGAGCAATCTCAAACATCGTGTTGATATGGTCTTGCCAAACCTCGAAAACATCATTGATTCTAAGTGTGATGAGATTAGTGATGAATCCAGGGATCGAGAGTCCAGGAGAGACAACGTAATAGTGTTTGGCATCGAAGAGTCCCAAAGTGAAGACATCAGTATACGTATAGCACACGATACTGATAAGATACATGTAGAACAACTCACTAAATACAGAGGGTCTTGCAGGGTGCGAAATAGCCCTTTGCCCGGTTGCCCGGGGCAACCTAAATTTCCTTTCGGCAACCAAATTCTATCCAAATTGCAATGCATTGGGATGTGTTGGTTGCCCGTGCTTGCCGATGGGCAACTAGAATTTGTTTGTCTATTTCATACCCTGGTCTTGTGAAAGGAAGATCTCGTCGACTTGGACCAAGGAACGACCCAGAAAATCAGGTCAGTGAGCAAAGAAATCCCTGTCCACTACGAATGACATTCATCGATGAAAAAAATAAGATTGACTTCCTGAGGAAAACTCAATTGACAAAAGAATCTACCGGCAAAACCTGACCTGATACTGAGGAAAAGATTTCAGCGACAAAAGCTGACCGAGGAAATTAAGAATAGAGAAAGCAAGGGGGAAGTGGATTTAACAATTCGAAATTGGAAAAATTGTGAAATGCCGTCCTGTCCAAAAATAAATATAGACTTACCTTAGCAGAAGTCTGGATGTGACTGTACATATGTTAGAGAAATTGCACCAAAATTTTCAGTAGCACCAATCACCAAGTTTCTGATAGCTGTTTTGATTAATGTTCTTCTAAGGTGAACTCGCCAAGTGAGAGGGAAGACCAAAACCAAATTGGGCAGAAGCACAATCTCCCTACGTTACTCCCAGGACGTCCGACCAGATGTCAACCTAGGTCACGAATGAGGGAAGAAGAAACTCAAGGGGAACAGAAAAAGGATGTTCTGGAAACTGAAAATGTTCCTCCGGAGAGTATAGTTGAGTTACTGGATGCCCCAGAGGATCTTTCTGTTGACAGTCACCACAATCATCATCACTGTACATTTTATGCACCTAATTATTGTTTGGATGCACACTCGGATGCAGAGTCTGGGATAAATTCCGGATGTCCGAATGTGGAAAATTTGATTAAACGATTGAAAGAGTGAATCATTCGAAAGTGACAACATTGATTTAGTGAATTCTTTTAAAGCCAGGTTGACAAACATATGCAGGACTATCGATACGTCCAACAGCCAGTGCACGACATGTTTGCGGCAAACGCAGTACAGTAAACCACCGATCTGCAACAGGCCTTGTTGGCCCACAAGGCAGAAGAGGATGTATGTATGTAGTATGGTTCCAGAGTAGTGCATCATTGCATAGGCATAGACAAGCAGCATAGGATTTTTTATGACAATCGATGGTAAATTGGCACTCACAGGGAACATTTGAGCAGTGTGAGATTGTAACAACTGAACTTTTGATTTGTGCCAAAATGTCATACAGTGGTACTCACCAGGAAATAGTCCTGGAAATTCACCGATACAAGTTTACTTTTAATGTATCAAGACACAATTGAAAAAGATGTATGATTTGTAGGCTATTTTTGCTTTCTGTTTCTTTTCGTCTTTTTTTTTTTGTGTATTTTTTGTTGACCAAATTTCTCTCTTCCCGAGGTTGTTTCACTCATACGGTGACAGTCAGTCTGATTGTTGGAGGAAGCCGGAGTACCCGGAGAGAACCTCCACCCGTCGGCAAGTAACTGACAAACTTTCACACATGGACCAGCTGGGCTCAAACCCGTGCTGGTTCAGCGGTGTGAGGTTAGTGGTCACCAGCAAAGCACCTTAGACCACTTGGCCACTGAGGTCCAGCCAGTATAGGAAAATAACTTACAGCAACCGTTGGGCACTGTAAGGATGTTGTTCGAACCCAACGAGATCAATGACAATTGTTCTTTTTTATACCATCTGATGCGGATATGTCCATGATCACCTATGGCGTATGTCTCTTAGTTCGATATATTCTTGAATTTATTGGGCAAAAATGACACCTTTTACCCCAGAGGTTGGTTGGTTGAAGTTTAACGTCGCAACTAACCTTATCGGTCACACAGCGACGATGACCCAAACAAACATACATGTACCCTAGCAAAACCCTAACCCCAACAAAAACTACCAAAAAAAATGAATTTTGAAAATTAGGCTCTACAGACACTGGTGATCACAATGGATCATCAGAGAGCCTAATTTGTTTGGCACTTTAATTTACCTCCTGTGCCAGACAAACGTGGTATGGTACAAACCATGCTGTTCTAAGCTGGAGGGCTTACCCCCAGAGGTGGCTCTCTTTAACCTGATTATGGGGTATATGTAATTAACATGATTATCTATTTTGATGTTATTGTTTATTCTGTTTATTCAGATAATTGTGGAAGATGTCGCTGTACGATGGACTGGACAATAAAGATGTTGGAGGAGGGGACACCAAAACAGATATCTGTAAGTTATCATTTGGTATAACATTTAAGCCTAGTAGAAGCGATTTCATAAGTTTTGAGTGAGAGAGAATACATTGATTATCAGCTTGATACTGTTTCCATACATGTGATAAGCATGTATAATTTATCATTCTCTCTTAAATTTGCCTTTAGCATATGTAATATGTATTGTAAAATTCTATTCAACTATTGGAAATAAGATTTTGGACAATTAAGTGTACTGGTTCCACCAAACTGAGACCAGAGATGGCGGGTTGCTTCAGAATATAAACTATGAATGAATACATTAACATTGCATACATTGGGAAGGTTGTGAGTGTGGGTCATAATTCCTATCGGTAACGTTGTCACTTTTAACATTGGGGTCAGTGACATTGCTATGCCCCAAAGTAATCTAGAACATGTAAGAGTTATTGACAAATTACGTATGAGTGATTGACAAATTATGTAGGAGGTATTGACAAATTATGTAGGAGTTGACAAATTATGTAGGAGATATTGACAAATTATGTAGGAGGTACTGACAAATTATGTAGGAGATATTGACAAATTATGTTGGAGATAGTGACAAATTATGTAGGAGGTTCTGACATTATGTAGGAGATATTGACTTCATGTGGGATATATTGTGTAGGAGTTATTGACAAATTATGTAGGAGATATTGACAAATTATGTAAGGGGTGTTGACAAATTATGCAGGAGTTATTGACAAATTGTGTAGGAGCTATTGACAAATTGTGTAGGAGATATTGATGTTATGTAAGAGGTACAAATTATGTAGGAAGCATTGACAAATTTTGTAGAACATTGACATTGTGTATGAGGTATTGACAAATTATGTAGGCGATATTGACAAATTATGTAGGAGGTATTGACAAATTATGTAGGAGATATTGACAAATTATGTAGGAGGTATTGACAAATTTCTTTGATTCTGAATGAATTTTTATTGAAACATTAATAGACACAAAATTACTGTGCTAAGATTTAATGCTTTGAGAAAATTTGTCTTTGATAATCTGGGGAAACAGTCAGGAGAATTCCATATTTTTGCATACACAGCGGGATGGTCACAAAGCTACAAGCTGCTTCAGTCACAGCTACAGGCCAAGAAGGCATCTCTCAACCCTCCCAGTAAGGTAAGTTGTTCATACACACACAGGCTGATACAGATTCCAAATTGAAAACACCATTACATAAACACTTAATAGGCTGATACAGATTCCAAATTGAATACACCACAGATTCCAAATTGAATACATCATTACCTTACAAATTCACCTAAATGTGCCCCCAGGAGGTAACAAAAGAGCTAAAATTTTTAGTAAAAAATATTTAAAATATTCAATTTTGATAAAATTAATCCTGTTTGAAGAAAGCTTGAAGAATTCTCTATTTAAGTGATGTTTAAATTATTTGAAGGAATATATACTGCTTCATACTTACCTAACGATGTCTGTAGCCAGTAACAAATATTGTATAGGCTTATCTTGCTGATGAATTCAAATTTACGGAAGATCAGTCGTGTACATGTATTTGTAACTGCTGCTGTTTGCTGTTTTCACACACAGGGTCGTCCGAGGCAGTCCTCCATATTGCCACCAGTGGTGGACTTGAAAAAAACATCTGATGAGATGCACTTCAACCAACACACAGGGAGGGTAAGTATATCAAACTAATATCTTCTTACTTTCTTAGCTTGAATGCAATAAAAGTCATATTGGCATATTTAATTTTTATTGAGCCCATAGCTTTAGCTGTGGAAAGCTCGATATAGGTGCCACAATAATGTCTGTCTGCTATTTGTCTGTCTGTCTCTATCTGCAGGATCAAGTAAATGATAAAGTTTTGGAAAAAGTCTCCTGAGCTAAGGCCCGCTGAACCCTCATATATTTCAGATGCTTGCAGCATGCTACACTTATTCAACCCATCCACTACCCTTGGGAAGCATGTCCCCACCCTGGGGAACCGAGCCCTACCCTATATCTCCTAAACTAAGCTTCGCCCGACCCCATACCCTCATATAGTCCTAGAGCTTAGATCGTGCTACCCATCTATTACCTTCGGGAAGCATGTTCCCACCACCCTATATCTCCTAAACTAAGCTTCACCCGACTCCATACCCTCATATAGTCGTGGAGCTTAGATCATGCTACACTAGACTTATTCAACCCATCCACTACCCTTGGTAAGCATGTCCCCACCCCTGGGGCACCGAGCCTCACCCTCTATCTCCTAAACTAAGCTTCGCCTGACCCCATACCCTCATATATGTCACCCATGACATGAACGGAAAAGTAAATATGCTTCTTAACCCTACAAATGGAACAGCTCCCGTGGTGACAAGTATGTTTTGCAATGTTTTGAGAAATGAAAACTCACATTTGAGTTGATGAAGTAAATTGTTAGCTTCTTATTATACAAAAATACAATATAGACGTCGTAGATCTGATTTCTGAATAAGTAGATCTGATTTATGGGTTAAGTAGATCTGATTTCTGAATAATTATCAGAAAGACATGTACATGTGGGTATCTTTGTTCACTTATGGATTATGTCCCTTATTTGTATGTTTATATGCGACCTTGTTGAGGTGTTCTATAAAATAAATTGAATTGAATATAGTCCTGGCGCTCAGATCATGCTACACTTATTCAACCCATCCACTACCCTTGGGAAGCATGTCTCCACCCGTGGGGAACCGAGCTCCACCTGCCATCTCCTAAACTAAGCTTCGTCCGACCCCATACCCTCATATAGTTCTGGAGCTTAGATCATGCTACACTTATTCAACCTATCCACTACCCTCGGGAAGCATGTCCCCATCCCTGAGGCACCAAGCCCCACCCTCTATCTCCTAAACTAAGCTTTGCCCATACCCCATACCCTAAATTGTTAACTTCTTATTATACAAAAATACAATATAGACGTCGTAGATCTGATTTCTGAATAAGTAGATCTGATTTATGGGTTAAATAGATCTGATTTCTGAATAATTATCAGAAAGACATGTACATGTGGGTATCTTTGTTCACTTATGGATTATGTCCCTTATTTGTATGTTTATATGCGACCTTGTTGAGGTGTTCTATAAAATAAATTGAATTGAATATAGTCCTGGCGCTCAGATCATGCTACACTTATTCAACCCATCCACTACCCTTGGGAAGCATGTCTCCACCCGTGGGGAACCGAGCTCCACCTGCCATCTCCTAAACTAAGCTTCGTCCGACCCCATACTCTCATATAGTTCTGGAGCTTAGATCATGCTACACTTATTTAACCCATCCACTACCATTGGGAAGCATGCCCCCACCCCTGGGGAACTGAGATCTCCTAAACTAAGCTTCGCCTGACCACATACTCTCACATAGTCCTGGAGCTTAGATCATGCTACACTTATTCAACCCATCCAATACCCTCGGGAAGCATGCCCCCACACCTGGGACCCCGAATCCCACCCTCTATCTCCTAAACTAAGCTTCACCTGACCCTTACCCTCACATAGTCCTGGAGCTTAGATCATGCTACACTTATTCAACCCATCCACTACCCTCGGAAAGCATGTCCCCACCCCTGGGACCCCGAGCCCCACTCTCTATCTTCTAAACTAAGCTTCGCCCGACCCCATACCCTCATATAGTCCTGGAGCTTAGATCATGCTGCAATTATTCAACCCATTCACTACCCTCGGGAAGCATGTCCCCACCCCTGGGCACCGAACCTCACCCTCTATCTTCTGAACTAACCATTGCCTGACTCCATGCCCTCATATTTCAATTTCTATTTTTATCACTTTTATGTGATACTAACCTCCTAATATTTATGAGATGCAGTGTACATTGTATATACACAAACACACATTCCAAATTAACTACATGTATAGCATATTCTTTTATGGTAATTACTAATAGTTTGATGACATATCAAAAGTACAATATTAAATAACCAATTCCCCTGCAGTACTGAACCCCTGTTTTATTATAATATAGTTCCTCTTTCAATCCAACTTCAACATCACTGACACAGAAGTCTATTTTATATATATTGTCATTGCCAGTGATGTGCAACCTCAAATGATATGCCACCCTAAAGGGCTTGTTTACTGTTATAAAACATCTCAAATCCTGACAATCAGAGAGTCTGATACTGATCTGGCAATACTGATGGAGGTAACAGAAAGTATACTGTTTTCATGTCATTAACTGAATAATCATTTCCAAATGACTGAGACTGGAGCAGCTTGCATATATTTTCAGCTCGTGCAAGATTTCAGTCGTCATTGAGATGTAAAAATTTTAATTATGCACTCTTTGAAATTGTATTAGATGTATGAAATATAACTGAATTAGGTAAGACTGGACATTCAGGGTAAATTATGATAACAACTGACCAGGAACAAAAGACGTTTTTGACCTTCATATTCAAATAAATTTAATTTCTGGTTCAATCCCTAATGATAATGTCCCACAGCTTGAGAGAATAGCAGGTGGACTGGTAGGCTTGACGTCACCGTTTATCGTGGATCCGACACCGTCGCTGACAGGCGTGACAGATGAGTACGACCCCCTCAGACCAAACGACTATGAGGAGATCATGAAAAAACGACGAGAGCTGAAAGAGAAAGAGAGAGAAGAGGAAAGACGGAAAGAAAGAGAGCAGGATGACAGGGACAGAGATCGGGACAAAGATCGTGATAAAGACAGGTCAGTTATCTCTCTTCACACTTCAGGTTTAGCTGAGTGTGAAGCTGGTTGTATCAGTTTTACAGTGGATGATCCTTTCCGACAAAATTCTGATAATTATTGTACATGAGGAGGTGATCACATTATGAGAACACGAGGAGGTTGACAAGAATCCTGTAGATCATCCATTGTGTCTTCATTATTTTGATGATTTTAGAAGGTCATCTAATAAATAACCCTATCTGGCCTGGGCGATTTGGGGTGTATCACAGCCTTGGGGGGGGGGGGAGTGCCCCCCTATATATTTTCTCTACCACTAAGGCTAGAGCACTGAAACTTACCACACAGTATCTTGGGTTCAAGCTCTACCGGAAAATGTAAAAAAATCCAAGATGGCCGCCATGATGACGTCACAGTGAGGTCATCTTCTCGGAAGCCATTTTTCGGTCTTTTTGGGGTCGATTTTTCGAAATTTTCATTTTTCAGATTTTTCTCTCGAAAAAAATCTTATAAAATAGAGAATAATTAGTTTTGCATAAATAATATACTTTCAAGGCCTTTTAGGCAAGCAAAATGTGAAGAAATGGGCCGAAAAGATGAAAAACACGACTTTCGCGGATACCACATGACCGCCATTTTGAATTTACCCATGATCCTCTACCCGGGGGTATATGAAAATAGACTCAAAATGACCCCAATGAGATAAGCTTAAAAGTCAGCAAGTTTCAGCCTCCTCGGTTTTGTCGTTTCGGAGCAGCAGAGAAAAGTTCATTAGGGGGAACACCCCCCCAGGCCAGGTAGGATTAAGAAATAACATTTTCGTAGGCATGCTCAATGGTTATTTTATGCATGGTTAGTGTGGGAACGTTTATATTTTAGGGCAAGGGTGAAGCCCGCTCCCTAAGATTTATGAATTTCCCACAATAACTGTGCATAAAATAACCATTGAGCACGCCTATGAAAACATTATTTTTATTCTATTGCACTGCCCAAATTCATTATCAACAAAGATTAAAATGAGTTGAAAAAAACTCATCAATTGATGCTCACCATCTCGGTTGGCATCGTGCCAATGTCAGCGGACGAGTATATGTGGTCTCTCAGATGGGGAGTGATACTGTCAGCTGAGTCAGCTGTGTGGAAATTATGTGGATATTTGTCTATTTGTGTCGCTCTGTTGATTAATTTCACGATGGAAACAACAGTTAAACTTGAGAAAGAAATTTCATCTTGAAATTTATCTCTTTTGTTTTATTCGATTGTTACTTGTATGAAAGCAGACATCCCTTTTCTCACCCGACTTGTGAAATGGAATCTCCCAATGAACACCTGCACTTGATGCGTGTTGATTTCACATTACCGTGCTAAACCGTGTAATGAATGCATGGTTAGCTCGATGTTATTGACACTAATGTTTTAGAAGTTATTAGAATGACTGTTTGAATTCTGTGAACAAAATTGTGGGTGATTGAGTTAATTTTAGAGATTAAAGAGAGAACCCGTCTCTCAGTAAAGATTCACATTATATATCTGTAATAAAGCTACATGTAGCACCAGTATGAGCAAAGGAAGACTTGCACAATAGGACCAAAAGATAAACTAGAGCGCTAGTTCTGTTAGTTGATTGGTTACCTGGGCCAAAATCAACAAACAGGAATGGCAGTCGCAGAATCTGTTGGACAGTTGATTATTGTGCAAGTCCCCCATTGTCTAAATAATCCAATCTCACCCAAATTCCCAAATTATGGTTTTAATTTTTATCATCCTGTTGATAACTCCATAAATTTAGGAGAAGTTGAGAAGATCATATTCGGGAGCTCCTTATATCGTACCATACAGCCGTTCCATGCTCCACTGACTGATCACCACCACTGGCTCGTGACCTAAGCCAGAATCATTTGAGGTTGTAGTTATACCCCCCGACACGTAGTGTAGGGGGCGTATACTGGTTTCAGCTTGTCCGTCCGTCCGTACGTCCGTAGCATTTCGTTTCCGGAGCATAACTTGACAACCGCTACTTGGATTCCTCTCAAATTTGGTATGCAGCTACCATACCATGAGACCTTGCTTGGGATTGCGTTTGGCGCATGTGCGTCTACAGGTGGCGCCACCTTGGGTCAAAAGTTTCTCATGTCGGTCCGTAACATTTCGTTTCCGGAGCATAACTTGACAACCGCTACTTGGATTCCTCTCAAATTTGGCATGCAGCTGCCATACCATGAGACCTCGCTTGGGATTGCATTTGGCGCATGTGCATCTACAGGTGGCGCCACCTAGGGTCAAAAGTTTCTCATGTCAGTCCGTAACATTTCGTTTCCGGAGCATAACTTGACAACCGCTACTTGGATTCCTCTCAAATTTGGTATGTAGCTACCTTACCATGAGACCTCGCTTGCAGCCCTCGAAATTTGGCGTAACCGAAACGATCGGTTACGTGTCGGTTACGTGGTTGTAAATTCTGCAGAACGAATAATCGGTTACGTAAAAAATCGACTTGCGCTATGGTATGACGAGTGCCATTGAAAATGTCTGGGCGACCAGCCCAGTAACAGTCATCAATCGTTGCCTTACCGGTCTATATTTCTCCTCTATGGTATCTTCGAATCATGCTTCGGAGTTTATACACGTTTTTATTCTGGAATTAGTATCATGAACGTGTGATTTTGCATCAGAAAGAAATAAAAACACGGAGGTTCGAAACGAAAAAAACTGACATTCTGATGGCGCCAAAAAACGGAAGCATGCGATATCAAGGGGACACAACTCCCAACATACAAAGCCTGAATTCGTCCAATCAAATGCGGGTCAATTCTACAGTGCGGGACAGCACGCACACGGAAGTGGATGGAAATCAGTGTGAATGCAGTAATAATTTTCTCATCTCCGGACCGCAGATTCGATATGCAAAACGGCTCAAAAGCAAAAATTGACTCTGTGAACATAAAAACATTCCAGAAGTGGTCATTTCACGATGACTTTAGAAAAGTTTTGTCTGCTTTTGTTTTACTTTCTACACATTTCACATTTTATTTTTTTCAACACCATCCCTTTTATTCCATGCCTGGGTGCTTCTCGCTGAATTTCTGACGAATAAGTTGCACATGTTACATCGCAGTTTGAGAATATTGTCAGCTGCTGTTTCAAGGACTCTCAAAACAATTTTGTATTTTATTGTAATAATATATATATAATAATATATAATACACATTTTCAGAATTTTTTTTGGCTAACCTGTTTACGTAACCAATGGGTTACGCAACCTAGTCCTACGTAACCGAACAATAGGTTACGTGAACATCCTGACCCAGAACTATTTTTGGGTTACGCAAATTTTTGAAATTTCGAGGCCTGCGCTTGGGATTGCCTTTGGCGCATGTGCGTCTACAGGTGGCGCCACCTAGGGTCAAAAGTTTCTCATGTCAGTCCGTAACATTTCGTTTCCGGAGCATGTGCGTCTACAGGTGGTGCCACCTAGGGTCAAAAGTTTCTCCTGTCAGTTCGTAACATTTCGTTTCCGGAGCATAACTTGACAACCGCTACTTGGATTCCTCTCAAATTTGGTATGTAGCTACCTTACCATGAGACCTCGCTTGGGATTGCGTTTGGCGCATGTGCATCTACAGGTGGCGCCACCTAGGGTCAAAACTTTTTCTTGTCGGTCCATAACATTTCGTTTCCGGAGCATAACTTGACAACAGCTAATTGGATTCCTCTCGGATTTGGTATGTAGCTACCTTACCATGAGACCTCGCTTGGGATTGCGTTTGGCGCATGTGCGTCTACAGGTGACGCCACCTATGGGCAGAATTTTCTCAGTTGGTCCATAACATTCTATTTCTGGAGCATAACTTGACAACGGCTGATTAGATTCTTCCCAAATTTTGTATGTAGCTGCCATACCATGAGACCTAGCTTGGGATGTCGCATATGCGTCTACAGGTAGTAAGTTTAATATTTCACTTCCCATTTACTTCCTTTTCCTCTTCAATGTGGTTATCCAGATGACAGTAATTCGCCTATCTGTTGCAACAGCCCATTTCAAGTCTACACGGTTCTAGTGGTAACAACAGTTAGGTAAAACACTATATGCCTGCATAACCCCATTCTCAACAATCATTATTAACATCAATTTTCTGAACAATCCATTAAACTCATCTGAGTATCGTCACGACACATGCATAGACAATCCGTTAACCGCACTCCAACCGAGCGAGGTCTCATTGTCAACTAGTTACATACCGTGCCGCCACCCATAACATGTATACTTATATTCCTCTACAAATACTCGTCAATTTCTATCAAATGTGCATCCGGGGGGTATCTTGTAAGCATGCTTACTGATGATTTCCACCGCCACAATCCCATTCAGCTTACTCGTGAAACGTTAACCACCCCCATGTATCTATGCCCTTACGGGGGGTATCTTGTAAGCAGCCTTACTGATCATTTTGATCAAATGTGTGCATCCCTCAGACTATGCTCTAGTTATTACAGCTTTCCCTATGATTATATATCCTGATTGTATTTGTACCATTTCATCCAGTGAAATTGATGACTTTTATATTTTGGTCAATCATGTAAGAGTTCCTGTGGGATTTCTGGGTGTGAAAAGGAATAGGACCTTACCCGTGGGGTTTCAGGGTGTGAAAAGGAATAGGACCCAAACGTCGCGATATGACTGTAATAGTATTGAAAGTGACGTTAAATCATATTCACTCACTCACTCATGGCTGTACCCAGAAAGACTGTTGTTCTCTTGTGTCTCATTACCTCTTCGTGAAAGATGGACCAAAAATTCTTGGAGGTACACGCACTTCCTATGAGCATGATGAACGAATCATTGGGGTAGAGTGTTTCACAATTGTGATAGCAGTCTGAAGATCTCGTATAGTCTTGGAGTTGATAGGATATCAAATATCATATGGTATTCATAGAGGTTGTTTTGTAGACACCTTGATAACCTAGCTTCGTTATATAACTAATTGTGATTTCAGGCGTAAGCGAGGTCGAGATAACGGAAAAGTGGAGGAAGTTCCGGAGGAGAGAGAAATGGACAGAGCGAGGCGACGGAGAGAAGAAGAGGAGGAGGAAGAGTTTGAGAGTCGACCTAAACGAGGTACTGTGGCAGATATACTTGTCAATCATTATAATATTTGAGAGTTGACCCAAACACATTTGCTTCAAAAATTTAACATTGGGTGAATGGGGACCTTCCAAAATATTTGAAAGTCTTCAGAAAATTTGTCTTCTGAACTTGGTAGGTCGGCGCTACTAATCCGTCACTCTCAAGTAAAAGTTAATTTAATTCAATGATAGTTTGACGAGGCTTATTAATAAATGCAATTAACTGCAGATAAGTGGGCATGTCTCCTGATTTGATCATTGTTTATTTGAACAATTACGGCTATTTCCCCATCCCCAGGTCTCTTCCTCACCCGTCTTTCCAAACCTTGAACATGCGCTGTAACTTCACCATGAATCCTCAATAACTTATGCCCCTTCACAGAATTTCAGTCCGGTACTGGGACATTTTTTGCCTAGGTATAGGTAAGGATTCAATTTCTGGGTCCTCAAAATTTCTGCAGTTAGGTGGGGAAGGTGTTACTTTGATTCCTTCAGGGTTCTCAGATCAAAACTGATGAATGACTAATTTCTATTTCAAAGACAAAAAAGCTCTTGAATTGAGTTTTATACTTCATTAAATGAAAATTTGAAAAAAATGGGTATTTGGTCAAATTCTGTATGGCAAAAGGGGCGCAAATGAGTTTTATTGAATTTAGAAATTGAGTAGATACATTTTTTTTTCAATAATAACCCCCTGGTAATGCTGAAATTGGGGGGACAGAACATTTTATTGAGTTATTTATTCTCAGTGACCAAATTCATGCACTCTATCAAATGTCAATATGTAACCGATTATAAATTGACTTATCAACAAAATGTTTGACTGATCACTTTTGAATTTAAGGTACCAACTGTGTGTAAATGTACATGTATCAAATGAAGACAATAAAACTGATCACATGTATTTTTTCCGTATCTGCTAGCGGGTGGTGCAGCCATTGCTCCCCCATCATCCCTACTTGAGGATGTGGTACCTGCACCTAAAGAGAAAGAACCAGGTAAGAATTCAGCACTTAAAATAAATATTAAGAATCCAACAGTCCCTAGTCATTTGTTTATGACACACAACAAGACAAGTGAAATTAGATATATTCTTTATTCTTTACACAAACTGTGACTTATGGAGTTGAAATTTTGGATGCAAATTGCACACAAATTTTTACTGGTGCATGTGTTCCTTCAATCGTGGATGCAAACCATGCACTTGGACACGTCAACAATCAGCACTTGGACAATGCACGCTTGAACCAAAATTGTTTGATGGAAGAAGCTGATTGCCTTGCAAAAAAATGACTCAAATAGTTTTGTTACCGAAGATTTCTTTCTGACAAATGTCAGTTTGCCACAACTGGTGATACGTGTATGCCAAATGAATTTGGGAAATTCAACTCTATATATCAGGGAACCCCAACTTTTCTGAAGTGTCACTAGCCCAGGGGAGATGGGTGATCCGGACTTCATCATGAGGTCTGGAAATATTGAAGTTGCTCTCAAAGAACTAATAATTTTGTTATCTCACTGGTTGCTATGTCTTCATTAACAGAGGACATAATAATGCCGGAGATACAACAGAGACCCCCTGCCCCGGGAGCAAGTCTGGGCTTAGCGTAAGTAACCATTGTTAGGTACAGTAACTGTGAGATACAACAGAGACCCCCTGACCCGGGAGCAAGTCTGGGCTTATCGTAAGTAACCATGGTTAGGTACAGTAACTGTGAGATACAACAGAGACCCCCTGCCCCGGGAGCAAGTCTGGGCTTAGCGTAAGTAACCATGGTTAGGTACAGTAACTGTGAGATACAACAGAGACCCCCTGCCCCGGGAGCAAGTCTGGCCTTAGCGTAAGTAACCATTGTTAGGTACAGTAACTGTGAGATACAACAGAGACCCCCTGCCCCGGGAGCAAGTCTGGGCTTAGCGTAAGTAACCATTGTTAGGTACAGTAACTGTGAGATACAACAGAGACCCCCTGCCCCGGGAGCAAGTCTGGGCTTAGCGTAAGTAACCATTGTTAGGTACAGTAACTCTGATTTGCCAGTACCTTAAAAATATGATCACAGGAAGTTGAGTTTGCAACTCTGTTATTCAAACACGGAGCAAAAGTCTCATTCCCATTCTTCATTCAAATTGAAGAAAAGTCATATAATGACAAAATGTGACACTTTGTAGCTGGTGCCATCAACACTAATTCCAGATATAAGCCATTTCTGCTGCAGTTCCAGTGATCGAATTATTAGGGAAACTACTGTTGAACTAGTAGTACAAATAGATAGGCATTATTGTGTTCACTGGAAAAGTTTTGTATGGTCATAGTGACTTAACAACTTGTCTCCTTTGTTATCTTTCATTGTAGAATATGTTTATTCACTATTATCTTGTCATGCACCAATTGGCAGTGCATCCTAGAGTCTGAAGCCCACCCAGCAGCTCAAGTTTTCCTATTACAAATGATCTGATTAATGAGATTGATAAATGTTCCCCGATGCCTGAAGGGCATTGCGGTCCGTCAGTGCAACAATTCGGACAATATCTCTAGAAAAATTGAACAGATTCTTCCCACATTTGGAATGCTGTTACCTTTTCTCGAAGATCTCACTTGGGATTGTTTTTCATGTTGATTCACCTATAGGTGGCACCACCTGGGGCCAAGTTAAACTTTCATACTTGTGGACCAAGTTAATATTTTGTTTCCGGACAATAACTTTTGAGAATCATAAAAGATTCTTTCCAAATTTGGTATGTGAGTACCTTCTCTCAAACTCTAAATTGAGATTGTCTTCCATGCCGATCTGCGTCTAGGAGGTGCCACTTGGGGCCAAGTTAAAATTTTGTTTCCGGACAATATCTTTTGAAAACCTGAACGGATTCTTTCCAAATTTGGTATGTGGATACCTTGCCTTAAGATCTTATTAGAGCATTTCCACAAAGTGGATGCTCTTATGTTTTCATGAGAAACGGCTCCGCCGGATCCGCCGCCGCCGCCGCGACTTTAAACGTGAATATCTCTGAAACCGTTAAATATTTTCGGGTCAGACTTGGTGTGCTATCTCCTTAGGCCTGGGAAATTTGTCTGGTTGCGTTTCGATACCTGCTGCTCACCACTAGGTGGCGTTGTAGTCAGAGCATAGATAAACCTTTCTCTGACGATTTCATCTGAACGGCTTGTCTGATTTCTTTGAAATTTTATTACAATAGTCTTGAAGGATAGGCAATGTGCTGAAAAGGTTTTGGTGTAGCTGGCATAACTATAAAGGCAAGTTTTTTGCGTCTCAAAAAAAAAGTTTTTTGTGAAATGAAAATTTACCAGTTCGCTTGGAGAAATATTTAAAAACTGTTCTATTCTAGGTTGCCAAGCATAAATATAGGATTGCCGACATGATAATTCCCTGTCGGTGCGAACCAAATTGCCATTTAAATGAAAAATCTCAATTATCTGACTTAATGTCAAAACTTCCGTTCTAAACAACGTGTTTGATTTCCATGAAATTTGGGTATAATGATCTTGCAAGATAGGCAAAGGACTGACAAGATTTTGGTGGTGTTGGCGAATCATGGAGACGCAAAAATGCGTCTCCAAATAAGATTTTGTTTTCACAAAAATGGAAATTTGCTAAGTAATTCTGTTTTGCTGAACATGAATGTAACATCCCCATTGTTATAATTCACATGCCAAATGGCCATTTTTTTAAATATATGAAATTCTCATGACTTTAGTTTGAATAAAATCACAAATTATCAATCAGTTAATGCTCAATTTTTGGTTTTATGTGGAGGTCCCCAGAATTTATTTGAAACTCGAGATTGAAATTGCACATACCATTGCATTTTGACAGGATAGTTACAACTGTTGATAATAATTTTTTGAACTGAAAAAGAAGAAACTTTTTTGAAGTGGAACTTCTACATACCTGCTATATGGCGCATCGCACCTGAGAAATTTTTACATGTATATCTAAATGAAGTAATCCATTGGAACCACTGATGATTTTCCAATAATAGAGAAGAAAAGCAACTCTGGGTAGGGATGACAATTTCATTCCATATATTTCGCTACTAGTTCTAGCATCTCCAGCAGTGAACAAAGTTACAAACAGCTCCATACGCACAGTATATATACAAGGCATAATGTGATCTTAGTCGTGTTGATCCACTGATAAGCTTGGCATAATGCAGAAGCAAAGTAACTGTGAATAAACTTAATAAACACATGGTGACAGTCTCAATATTCGACAAAATTTGATTTGTCATCTTCAGGATAAAACAAAAATACCAAAATAATAATAAACAGTAGTCTACCTGAATAACTGTAGCTCTTTCGAAGCTTTTACACCACTGTTAAGTTTTGGATTTGATAGCCGAATTTTAACCATCCATCGTCACATCCTGAAGATGACAAATAAAATTTTGTCGAAATATTGAGACTGTCACCATGTGTTTAAGTTTATTCAAAGTTACTTTGCTTCTGCATGTGATCTTAGCCAATACACATTTATGAATAGGTAAGGCAGTAAAATATGTCAGTCGGGTTGGACAGATATTAAAATGCTGTCATTTCCAGAAATTGTTAAATGTTAAGCGATAACCTGACAGCGATCTACAAATGGTGTGATTCAGGTGATACAATACACACTCTAATTGATTAAAAGAATACATAATCTGCTTATTTGGCAAGAACTAAGTAAACTGTACACAAATGAATAAAGTATGGGGATATAGTGGGTATGTACCTACATTGAATATTTCTACATGTCATGAAGTTTAGATAAGGACTGTCATTTTAAGATAATATAGGTATAATTTTCTTGGCAATCCATATCAGAATTGATGGAAACCTACAAATGTTGTAACTCTCATTTTTCATAATTGTATATTCCCATGTGAGTTGTCTTTCAGAACCATCTAGCGAATTTTGCATGTGTTCCAACAGCCTCAGCTTTCAACAGTACGTTAAAACCATGCTGTATCGGCTGAGCTGTTGAAACACCCTCCATTTCCTAGCTCTGACATACTGCATCACTGTCGAAATATGGGTACCATGACAGAGTGATAGATCACACAGCCAGTGAAGGTTCCTGATTTACATTGAATGTCGTTATTGCCTAAGTAGTACTAGCATTTTACAACAATAACAATTCGCTGACTTACAGTGAAAAATTATAGTGAAAGGTATTTATTTTTTTTGTTTTTCATTTTTATTTGCTGGCATTGTTTCAGATAGAATACAACAGCCTAATTCATACAATCAGGAATAAAAAGGGGGTCAAAGTCTTCATGTTCAAACTTGCATGGGAAATATAAAAGTGGCAATTTGAAATTTCGATTTTTTAATGTCGGTGGGCCCATGAAACACAAAATAAAGTTGGTGTTGCCTCACACTGGGTTTCACCCGTTGCTGAAGAAACCCCTTCTCAGAGGTACTTCTACCACTGATGATTCCTGATTCTTCATCCTCCAGGGGTATCGTATGTGCCCCACACACTGCCCCGTCCTAAAAAAAATTGCCACCCCTAATAGGGAGTGTGCCCAAATTGGAGAGATCTAAAGCCCTGTGAGTACCAAATTATGTGTTACAAAATTATCTGGGGAAATGCTCTTCGCCCGTTTTTCAAACGAGCTTTCATTTGGGATTGTTTTCATGTCAGTTCACTTATAGGTAGTGCCACTAGCTGAGGGCCAAATTCAAATTTTGTTTCTAGACAACAGCTCTGATAATCTGAACAGATTCTTTCCAAATTTGGTATGTAGGTACCTTGCCTCAATATCTTGCTGGGGATTGTTTTTCATGCCTCTTCACCTACAGGTGGTGCCACCAGGGGGCCAAGTTGAAATTTCCTTCGCGGAAAAATTTGGTATGTGAGTACCTTGCCACAATATCTCGCTTGCGATTGCCTTCCATGCCGGGCCTGAAAGTTATGCTTCCGAGCCATGTAACTTTTGTCATTGTCAGCAGGTTTTCATTTATCATGAATGGTGCCGTAGGCAGGAGATTGTTCAGTTCATGACATGCCTTGTGGTCAGAATGTATTAAATGCTTGATATTTTTAGGGGCTCGATTGCATCGAAGATCATGGCAAAGTATGGGTACAAAGAGGGTCAGGGTCTGGGAAAATCAGAGCAAGGCATGAGTACAGCTCTACAGGTCGAGAAAACTAGTAAACGGGGTGGCAAAATCATACACGAAAGAGATATACCCAAACGTAAGTCAAGTTCTGTCTTCTAAGACCCAAACTAATGGTAGTTAAAAAAAAAGATTGAATGTGTTTATTATTGTGTTGGTTTTGGGGTTGAGGATTGGCTGAATTGACACTCATATGCATGACAATAAGTTCAGCCAACACTGAACGGATTTTGACCTGATTTAAACCCAATATTGGTCCTAACTTATGTTTTTGTCCCAGAGTAGTTTTGGTAAGCCTTCATTCAACAAGGTATGTTTCAAAAAAATCTTTCCAAACATTCCCAAGATAATTTCTTTGATAGGCATTTAGAAGTTGGCATATATAATATATAATAAGGCTATTTTATGGATAACAACTTCTTTATTGCTGTGGAACTGGCGTTTTGTTGGACATATTTCCAACTTTATCAAAGCTCATTAGCTTTGAAAAAGTTGGAAGTATCTCCTCGACTCCACACAGCAATAAAAAAGTTGTTATCCACAGAATAGCCTTGTGTTATTCTCAAGATTAGTATCAGTTATGTAAAGAGTATGTAAAGCCAAGTATAGGTAGGGTTCACTTCTTTTTGTACTGCATGCCAATTGTCCCACCAACTGGAAGATGGTGACGCATCTATAATCACTTCCTTTTACCTTTATCTCTCATTTGCCGAGATATAATACTATCACATCTTTTCAAATGGACTGTTCTAGATTTCCTTTTTTTTTGTCATTTGGCTCACCTTTGACATTGATTCTTTATTGTTGATGAACTGTTCAATAACATATATATATAATGTCATAGCCTTACAAATGATATATTTTTTTTACCAGCTGTAGATAAGTCATTATACACCATCTCAAGAGTCCAGCAGGACAGATTTTGATTGACTTTTGAAAACAAGATGTGCCTTATCTATTAGAATAGTTTACTGGCTCCTTTATGTTGAGAGAAATAATAGAACGTGTTAATATCTTATGGAAGCAACTATATCTAGTTTATACATGATCTCACCTTATTTTGTCTCTCAGCTGAGCCTCCAAGGGAAACACCACAACAGTTTACGAATGTCAACCTATTAAAAAACCCTTCCAAAGTTATTTTATTACGGGTAAGTTTATAGAGTTGTCATATTGACAGGGCTTTCTTCAGAAGCTGATTTCTTTTTTCTACTCTCATCATGAGAGTCATATAATGTTATATAGCGAGCACTGTCCGTCTGTCCATTGGTTAAATTTGTAAGCTGAACGATATCTCCAGTTCCATTTCATGGATTTTTACCAAACTCTGGGAATACCTTACCCATCAGGCAAAGAAGAATCCTATTTGTTTTGAGGTCAATGGTCACTGTGGCCAAAAATCTGTAAATCGTGGAAAATTGTCATTTTTATAAGATGTGGGCTGTGATGATGAAGAAGAAGCCTAGATTCATATTTACCCCTCAACCAATTTTGGCCAAAGGGTATTGTCTGTGTGGTCCATCCGTTTGTCTGTCCATCTTGCTTGTTAACACAATATCTCTTGATGGATTATTGTCAGGCTTTCCAAGTTCAAATAACTTGTGCAACTGACGATGAGTCAGAGAAGCCTATTGAAGATGACGGAATGTGACATATTTTGTCAAGGTCAAATTCTAGTGTTGGTTATCTTTTAAAGGATTACAGCTAGGATCTCCAAGTTCTACAAATGCAACACGTTATTGACTAGAAACCTCTCCAGTTTGGTTGACTTTGGCCTATTTTATCCAGGTCATATTCTATTTATTGCAATTTATTACAGTACATATGCAACTGGTGATTGACTAAAAGCTGACCTTGACCTAGTTCATCAAGATCACATTCTAGTTAATGCGATACGTTTTAAGGTTATAGCTAGACTTTCCTAACTCATACTACTGGGTGAGGGGATAGAAGCAGGATGGGTGACTGGGTGCTGTACTGGCTGGGCTGATCAGTGTTCAGGATAATAGGAACTGTGGACACTCACGTTCTAGCACATGCAGGCACCGTTATGATATGACTGAAAAAAAGGTTGAAAACGATGTTAAATCCTACTCACTCACTCACCCAACCCATATATAAGTTGACCGACCCTCACCTATTTTTTCAAGCCAAATTCTAATAACATATAGTGATACTTTTTGTAGGATTATAGCTTTTCCACATCCAGACTGTTTGTTCTGGTGATGAACATGATCCTGACCTATTTTTGTAGGTTAAATCCAATTTTTACGATATTCTATGAAGAATCATAGCTAGACTCAATATTTGTCTCTCTGTTTTGGTTTTTTCAGACAAAGGTGTGTGTGAATGTATACTGAAGCCCATAAGACTCTTGTTCACATTTAGTAATCTGTTTAGGGGGAAATAAACTACCTAAACATCCAGGTTTGTTTAATCTTTCAGAACATGGTCGGTCCTGGTGAAGTAGATGAAGACCTCCAGCCAGAAACTGCAGAGGAATGTGGCAAATATGGGAAAGTTATCAAATGTATTATATTTGAAGTGAGTGGCTATTGTTCGTAGATCTTCATTATCTCAGCTTTTGAAATTGTGTAACTTGCTGCAGCAGGTGGTCTTACATTTAAATTTCAGTGTTTTTTTCAGCGAATTGTCATATCAGACTGTCTAGACTTGATGAACATTACCAACTTTTCTCAGTGAAGAGTAGTGTTATCCCAGGGTGAGGTAGTGTCATCCCAGGATGAGGTAGTGTCATCCCAGGATAGGGTAGTGTTATCACAGGGTAGGGTAGTGTCATCCCAGGGTAGGGTACTGTTATCCCAGTGTGAGGTAGTGTCATCCCAGAATAAGGTAATGTTATCCCAGGGTGAGGTAGTGTCATCCCAGGGTAGGGTAGTGTTATCCCAGGGTGAGGTAGTGTCATCCGAGGATAGGGTAGTGTTATCCCAGGGTGAGGTAGTGTCATTCCAGGGTAGGGTAGTGTTATCCCAGTGTGAGGTAGTGTCATCCCAGGGTAGGGTAGTGTTATCCCAGGGTGAGGTAGTGTCATCCCAGGAAAGGGGAGTGTTATCCCAGGATAGGGGAGTGTTATCCCAGGGTGAGGTAGTGTCATTCCAGGGTAGGGTGGTGTTATCCCAGGTTAGGGTAGTATTATCCCAGGGTGAGGTAGTGTCATCCCAGGTTGAGGTAGTGTCATCCCAGTGTGAGGTAGTGTCATTACAGGGTAGGGCAGTGTTATCCCAGGGTGAGGTAGTGTTATCCCAGTGTGAGGTAGTGTCATTACAGGGTAGGGCAGTGTTATCCCAGGGTGAGGTATTGTCATCCCAGGATAGGGGAGTGTTATCCCAGGGTGAGGTAGTGTCATCCCAGGGTAGGGTAGTGTTATCCCAGGGTGAGGTAGTGTCATCCCAGGGTAGGGTAGGGTAGTGTTATACCAGAGTAGGGTAGTGTTATCCCAGGGTGAGGTTGCGTCATTCCAGGATAGGGTAGAGTTATCCCAGGGTTGGGTAGTGTCATGCCAGGTTAGTGTCACCCAAGGTAGGGTAGTGTTATCCCAGGGTGAGGTAGTGTCATTCCAGGGTAGGGTAGTGTTATCCCAGGGTGAGGTAGTGTTATCCCAGGGTAGGGTAGTGTTATCCCAGGGTGAGGTAGTGTCATCCCAGGATAGGGGAGTGTTATCCCAGTGTGAGGTAGTGTCATCCCAGGGTAGGGCAGTGTTATCCCAGGGTGAGGTAGTGTCATCCCAGGATAGGGGAGTGTTATCCCAGGGTAGGGTAGTGTTATCCGAGGGTGAGGTAGTGTCATCCCAGGGTAGGGTAGTGTTATCCCAGGGTGAGGTAGTGTCATCCCAGGGTAGGGTAGTGTTATCCCAGGGTGAGGTAGTGTCATCCCAGGGTAGCGTAGTGTTATCCCAGGGTGAGGTAGTGTCATCCCAGGGTAGGGTAGTGTTATACCAGGGTAGGGTAGTGTTATCCCAGGGTGAGGTTGTGTCATTCCAGGTTAGGGTAGAGTTATCCCAGGGTTGGGTAGTGTCATGCCAGGTTAGTGTCACCCAAGGTAGGGTAGTGTTATCCCAGGGTGAGGTAGTGTCATTCCAGGGTAGGGTAGTGTTATTTCAGGGTGAGGTGGTGTTATCCCAGGGTAGGGTAGTGTTATCCCAGGGTGAGGTGGTGTCATCCCAGGGTAGGGTAGTGTTATACCAGGGTAGGGTAGTGTTATCCCAGGGTGAGGTGGTATCATTTCAGGGTAGGGTAGTGTTATCCCAGGGTGAGGTAGTGTCATCCCAGGGTAGGGTAGTGTTATCCCAGGGTGAGGTGGTGTCATCACAGGGTAGGGTAGTGTTATCCCAGAGTAGGGTGGTGTTATCCCAGGTTAGGGTACTATTATCCCAGGGTAGGGTAGTATTATCCCAGGATGAGATAGTGTTATCCCAGGGTGAAGTAATGTCATCCCGGGGTAGGGTAGTGTTATCCCAGGGTGAGGTATTGTCATCCCAGGGTAGGGTAGTGTTATACCAGGGTAGGGTAGTGTTATCCCAGGTTGAGGTGGTATCATTCCAGGGTAGGGTAGTGTTATCCCAGGGTGAGGTGATGTCATCACAGGTTAGGGTAGTGTTATCCCAGGGTAGGGTGGTGTTATCCCAGGTTAGGGTAGTATTATCCCAGGGTAGGGTCATTTTTTTATGCCCAGATTATAAAGAGTATACTTTCGGAGGGGCGTTCTTCTTTACTATCACTTAACCTGATCAGGGTGATATTATTGGTTAACTATCTTCATGAAAGTTCATGTTTGTGGTTCATGTGCATCCAAAGAAGCGTATTGAATTAAGGTAAGTCATACTCTTGAAGGTAAAGCTCACAGCACCCCAAACAATCCAACCCTGTCCAGACTGTATCTTAAGTCATGCTACAGATATTCACAAAAGTTAAGAGGTATGGTACCCATGTCAAGGTATTGGGTAACTCATTGCCGGAATTCACAAAATGGAAAAGACGCCAGTGCCATTGTTTTGGTTTTTTTTGTCTTTTTTCTCTTTAGTTACCCGGGGCAACAGAGGAAGAGGCGGTGAGGATATTTATTGAGTTTGAAAGGATGGAGGCTGCCATTAAAGGTATTGCTCCTCTAATGAATTTGTCAGAACTGTGTTACAATGTGGGGATGCTGATCCCTACAAAGTTTTTAATAGATTTGAAAGAAATAATAAAAATTAGTCATTACAAATATTTTATAGCATTCTGTTTTAATGCCCGGCTGTAATGATGATATATTCGTTGCCTAAATCGTAAACCTGCTTCAATTATTGCTTAAATCTCCATTTAATTGCACAATCAAACGTAGAAAACGGAAGTTAAAAATTGAAAATTATCTCCCCTAGGAGATAGAGTTATCCGCCCCTAGGAGAGCTCTCACTCTTCCCAACGTGGTTACCATAAAAGCCAATGCACATCCCATTCTCTTCCTCTTTCTCCAGTTTGCTCGAGCAGTGCACATCTAGGGAAGTGTTAGAGGCAAATTTACAACATTAGTTGTTGTCTCGCTGGTATATCCTTTATCAAGTGTTGAGTTTTGTTATTGATTCGGAACTTACTTACTGTATTATGTCGGAAGTTCCGTCTTGTATTCCTTGTCGTACGTGCGGGAAAAATGTTTCCCCTTTAGACGCTCACACAGCTTGTTTTGCGTGTAAAGATTTATGTTACCGGGCGTCCACGTGCGCGGAGTGTGTATTATGGAATCCGGCGGCCTGGAAGAATTATGCCCAGGCCCGTCGGGCTTTTCTTTTACATTCTTGTGATGACCCGTCTTTGTCGGAGATCGACAGACGGGTCTTAGAAATTTCTTTAGTTAATGACATGAAGTCTAATGAAGATCTTGACCGAGCTGGTCAAGACTCAGTGTCTCCCTCGTCAGTATGCATACCACCAAGCGGTACAATCCTACGCGATGATAATTCTAGGTTACTAGACAGCTTGACCCGGTCTGGAGACTCATTGTCTGGGCCGATCCAAAACCAGTTCCTTTGTTACGGTCAACAAAGACCAGGTCGGTTGCCTGGCCATTCCATTGTCTCCTTCAGACAAAAGAATTCTTTACCATCGCCTGTCTATCGGTACCACATCTCTCTTCCAAAAAGAGGAAGCTAATAAACAACGTGGACATAGTTTATTTAATTCCGTGCCCGATCTATTTGTGGGGCGAATGTTGGATTCGTTTTAGTCGGCCACGTGTTTAGTGTCTTTGGACGTACGTCGCTAAATACTTGGGGCGGAGATTTTAAATTCTCTTGAAATGATCGTCTGACGATGTTCTTCTAAAAGTCTTTATGAAATCTCATGTTTAACAAATAACACAGTCCTGCTTTAGGCCAGTGTGTAGTCAATTTTACGTCTTCACACAAACTTTGAGTTACGACCCGGTGTGTTGGAGGTAGGTTTTATTAGTCTCCAACATTCCGTTTTTGTTCGGTCAGTATGGAGCCTATTGTGATGTACTTTAAACGAACAAGTTTTTGTTTCGTTGTTTCATGATTTTATCCACTGAATTGTTGTATAAATTACCAGGATTGTGAGAACTACCCTCGTTTGACGCGGGAGGTTCGGTTTTCTCCGCCGGGGAAATCCGAGTCTTTATAAGCAGTCCGTCAAGGTTTCATGTTGTTGTTGTTGTTCGGACTTTGATTGTTCTCTCCTGCATCCATTCAATTCTGTGGCATACCAAGAAGGTAATCGCTTGTTATATCAAGTATTATTATGTGTTTTTGATATCCTGTCTTCAAGAGATCTTACGGAGGTTTTATTCTGCCTCTCATGTTTACGTGTTTGTTGTTTTTGTGTACGTAACCACATCTCAACCCTATGTAAACGATGTTATAATAATAGCATAAATGGTTGTTACGGGACTTCAATGCTACGACTGTTTATTGCATTTTAATGAGCGTCTTTGCTGATCTCTTTATGTGATGATGGGTGTGTCGATCAACAAAGGGATCACGTGTTGGTTATCGTGAGTAAGTAATTCTATTACCCACTGTTTATTGTGATTCTGTACTATGACACAAATTCGTTTTATACATGTGATTTGTTTTGTTTCTCACCAAGCTGTTCCATCTGTATACTGTGTTACGCTTATAATTCGGATGGACTTATGCACTAATTTTAATTTCTTCCCTATGAGAAAATTTAAAATTTAACTAGTGTGAGTGGGAATCTATTGGTCCGGCCAAGGTTAAGCCTATTGACACGTAAGTCGTGAAGTCTTCTATGGTTTCTTTCTACCAAGTTTGTATTACCAGTACAGTCTACTAGAGCATCGAACTGCTCTTTAGTAATGTTCTTACTGTTTTTCCGCTTCTCGACAAATTGGTTCGTGTTAGGTCATTTCAAATTCAAAAATTTTGAATAACCTCCTGCCGGCGAGAGACCTTAAATGTTTTTCCTCTCTTCGGGAATTTAAAAATCCTTTAAGGATTTGTTTTGGTTTCCTGGAAAAATCTTTGTTCTGGATGTCGATTGTGTGACTTTTTGGTTATTGATAGTAACATTCTTGTAAATGTTTAATATTCTCTCCATATAAAACTCCAGTACTGGATTTCATGTACAGGAGACAAATTACATCGGGAGAGGTCATAATGTAACCATATTCATAGACACATTATTTCATGTTCTCTGACACAAAGATCTATAATCCCATTTATCTCATTGAGCTTACATTTGGTGATTAACGCTACAAACATTTAATATGTTCATCTCTACTGCGTTTAAAGAGAAGGAAAATTTATTACATTCGACTTCGGGGTTACTGTTTGCAACGCCCTTCGGTTACGTCGTGTACTTTTATAAGTTTGTATCCTGCTCCAGTTTGTGCATGTATATACATTAAGTTGTTGTGAATTGGGAAATCACTACGTTGTTTATCATATACAACGTTTCTCGCACTTTTCACATTACGCTTTCTTATTACACCTTTGACGGCAGGTTCATTACGCCGTCATGTGTCTCTCATACACCTGTGCGTCGTTCTATTACATCGGTTAGACGTTTCCGGTACGCCATAACGCCGTTTGTCACGTCATTTCTTCATTTGCGAGATGCATATTTTATATCCATTCATCGGCCCCCTTTGATTCTTCATCGTCGGTCATCGGCGGGAGGGGTTGTCCGTTCGTTTGGCGTCATCTTTCCACTTGTATCAATTCCTCTCGGGTTTTTCACATTGTGATTTACTTAGGTTCGTCGTTACTCTACGAAGAGAGTCCTGTCCAGACCTTGTTGTTTCCAGTCTGGAGTTCAGAATATCAAATTGTATTACAATCAGCAGTATTTGATCAAATACTGTTATATGGAATAGGTCTTTGGTTATGGACGTGGATATTCTCTGAGGACGACGGCGGGAATGTGAATGACGGACTAGTCACCTTTAATTGAATTCAGCACAGTGTTGTTTTAACTATGAACCATGTTGACTTTAACACACAAACATTGTGTTGAGATCCATTTACCTTAGGATTGTGCGTAAAACAACACAATGTTTTCGTGGTGTACTTGGACAGCTTTTCCGGCTTTCTCCATCAAGTACTTTATTCCTGTATAGACCGTTACACCAATGGTTAGACTTTGACTTTATGGTTCTGTCATCAACCTTAAGGTTGTTTATTATATGTAGGACCTTACTTGCTACGTTCCTATATTGGTCCTGGTGCCGAGGACGTGATACCGTCCCCGATTCTATTTCCCTCGCATTGACTTCCTCCTTCACCTTCACCAGGATAGGGAGTTTCATATTAGCACCATGGAGGGCTATCGATCTGCTCTGGCTAGCGTGTTACGTCTTACCTTTGGTACCGACTTTAGCCTTGACGATTATATCTCTGCGCTTATTCGCGCCTTCGCTTTACAGTCGCGTTGTACTCGCCAACTGTTACCGAAATAGGATATCGGTGTGGTTCTGTGTGTCCTGATTTACCATCTTGGGAACCCTTAGAGTCCGCGTCTATAAAGCTGTGTCTTATGACACGGCCTTTGTGGCAGCGTTTGCTTTGACGTCCAGAGTGTCTCATCTTTATGCTCTTGAAAGATCTTCTATGACCTGGACAGCGGATTGGTCTTGCATTCTTTTCGGCCCATTCCTGAATTTATTGCCAAAAAATGAGTCTGTTCATCCAGGTCCGTGCGCTCAACGTCGTACTCCATTCCTGCGTGTCAGACTTTGTACATGGCCTCGGGGTCGATCTTCTGCCAGATCCTGTTTGTGCCTTCCGTCACTATCTTACTCGTACCGATTTCATCGGCTACGGTTATCATATCCCTTCGCCGGTCAGCAAGGCTTGATATTTTAAAAGGCCGCGTAGTTGAAGAAGACCATAAAATAGTCTTATCAATTGCCAGAAGGTAGATTTACTATTGACGCCCCCACTACTGGCTTCCACTTCTTCTAATGTGTTTCGTACCATCGCTACTCAGGGCCTTTATGGAAGAACTTGTCCATTCATGATATTGTCCAGTTCTTGTGTCTGGACTGCAAATTCCACGTTCACAAATTTCTATCTGTGTGATATGTCAGTGCAGTCAGATAGTGTGACCACGCTTAGGCCACTAAGGGCTACCTAGCACGTGGTTAGTTCTTTCAAGAAGAGACGGGGGGCAGAATTTGTCTCCATTGCAGCAAGGCAGCCATCTTGCTCCAGGGAAGCTAGCTCAAATGGTAGAGCGCTCGCTTTGCAGGCGAGAGGTTCCGGAATCGATTCCCGGGTTCTCCAAGCCAACAATTGTTTCAAGTATGTTTCAATTTTAAAACTTCATCATGATCGTCTTTGAAGGAAGGAATAAGTCGGATAGACGACCATGGACTCTCTAATCATCAATCTAAGTGGTCTGACACTTTGACAGTTTTAATCTTTGCCTTAACTACGGTTTTGCTTGTGTCTTTCAGCTTGAAACTGACTTTCTTCTGGATGATCTCAGCTGTGTGTCCTACGCTCATCTCACAGGACAAGTTGGACGTAAGTCGTTGGTGGATTGAGAATGGCGTGGCTTGGCGCCCTCTGAGACCAAGAAGACCTAACATCCCGAGTGGTAGAGGATCCGGACATCTTGGTAGAGTTTGCATATCACACCACGAGCACAGCTACATGGATGAGGGCACTCAAGAATAAGTATATTCTGTATCATATCCATGATTTACCCTTTTAAGGGAAGAGACTCAAAAGATAAGTTAGATTAGTATCTTCTATTACTACTCCATATTACCCTCGGCTTTACCGGCCAGGTTTCTTTTGTTGAGATTTATGGAAGAACCTGCCCCTCCTTGACATTGTCCAGTCGCGTTCTGGACAGCGAACTCCACGTTCTCCAATTCCTATCTAAGAGATATGTCAGTCCAGTCAGATAGGATGACCACGCTTGGGCCGCATATAGATGCCCAGCACGTGGTCAACTAAATTTTTAAAAAAAAAGGAGGGGGCGGCATTTTGTATCATCGCAGCAAATTCGCAAATTGCTGTATCATCTCATCTCGTTCATACTATATAGTCCACATTTGATTGATCACATATTGAAGGAAGAAATAAGTTCAGATGGACAACCTTGGATCTTCTAAGAGATGTCGGACACTAAATCATCACTCTAAAATGCCTGACTTCATGGTGAGTGTGATCTTTACCTTAATTGCGGTTTTGATTGTGTCTTACAGGTTGAATCTGACTTCCTTCTCATGATCTCAGCTGCGTCATCTACGATCAACTCCCAAGAAGCAAGTTGGACGTAGATGTTTGTGGACTGAGAGTGGTGTGGCTTGGCGACCTCTAGGCACGGACCAGTTATGCTTCACCCGGACTTAGGAACAGCCAAGAAATCTGAATACAGATTAGTCTTACCAAGTAGACCCAATAGCCCTAAGGGTACCGGTCCCTCCTCTTGGTATAAATGGCTACCCGAGTAGACCCACCAACTCTATGGGTAGGGGTATTTTCTCGGGAGTAATACTTCCACACCATGAGCACAGCTACATGGTAGACAATCAAGATAAGTACAACTGTATCTTATCCACATTTTAACCTTTTTTTAACGGTCTTTGACCAGGGTTTCAATTGTTTGATTATTGATGTCTGATATCCATGTCTGTGTCTTCCCAGCGGTTACTTAGCCTAACATTGAATCTGCTACTTGGCCGAGGTTTCCCTCCTTCCACCTGTTGGTACTGAAGCAATAATTGAAGCAGGTTTACGATTTAGGCAACGAATATTAAACATTTAAGAACAATGTTTCTATTCGTAACTAAATCAAACCTGCTTCAATTTAATGCGCCCTCCCGTCCTTCCCCTCAGACCACGGCCTAGTTCACTACTGGTCTCGGTTATAATGAGAAAGAGGGAGAGAATGGGATGTGCATTGGCTTTTATGGTAACCACGTTGGGAAGAGTGAGAGCTCTCCTAGGGGCGGATAACTCTATCTCCTAGGGGAGATAATTTTCAATTTTTAACTTCCGTTTTCTACGTTTGATTGTGCAATTAAATGGAGATTTAAGCAATAATTGAAGCAGGTTTGATTTAGTTACGAATAGAAACATTGTTCTTAAATGTTTAATATTTAGTCCTCATTCTGAAGATCTTGTTTAATGACTTCTCCTAACAGATATACCATTACATACACATTACAACGCATTAAGGTGACCATTCATCATATTTATCAATTACATTGATAATGAACGACTGATTTAATGAATACTTCATGGCATTTTAACTACGTACTATTTAATGATGCTGCATGTAGTAGTGTCTGGAAGATATTGAAACAAAGAAAAAAAAAAATATCACTCATTTTTCAAAGGATTTCAAAATTTTTGTTAAAAACATGAAAAAATAATAATTTGCTGACCCAAAATTTTGTAAGTAACGAAATACATGGACGGTTAAGATTATGGGAACTCAAAATTGATTGTGAACATTAACGTCGATATTATTATATTTTATTTGTAGCCGTTGTGGATCTTAATGGGCGTTTCTTTGGAGGTAGGACAGTTCAAGCCAGTTTTTACAATCTGGATAAATTTAGACGTTATCAGCTGGCTGATCCAGTAGAGTGATCAGAATAGACCAAGCCATCTGAGTACTCAGACAATCTGGAAATCAGGATTGAGCCATTCAGATGGTTTTCCAACATCAGAAATTATTCATTGTGACATGCATGAAATGAATATATATGTGAAATGATGGACCATGTAAAAGTATACATCTGGGTTAGTTCTAGCTATAGAACCTTTGCTGTGTAGGTGGGCGTGGCTGTTTTTCCCTACACAGCTGTAGTTCCTTCCCATCACATTTCGTACCACGAAGTTTTGGCCTCCGAAACGCCTGCGTTTCGGAAGATTTAACGGCTGCACATACAAGAACACAGTAGCTGGTGATAATAAAATGTACCTCGTTATTCTCCTTGTAGTCTTTTGTCACTTCCCTCCAAGTTAGAACTCTCGGTATTCCCTCATTCTTAAGTTATCATCAATTGTTCAAGATTCTCGGGGATTTGAATATTCAGCTGACCGCCATTCAACTGTCACTGATGTAAATTTCCCTTGCACGGACTTTGCCGGAGATGGCGGTCTCTTTGAAAACAAGCCGTGGCGCATGCGTGATTATTCAGGTCAGTTGGATGACGGTCCAACGAATGCGCGTGTACGTGGGCGTGGCTAACGGAGACATTCAAAATATGAGACCAAAATATGTCAGAAAACTCCGTGAAGGCGTGATTAAAAGATGATATCTCAAGAACGAGGAATTATTAAGTGTTGAGAATTGGCAGGCGGCGAGAAGGAACAATGTAGAGGAAAATGAGGTATAGTTTATTACTATTCGCTGCCGTTTTATTTCGTGTGCAGTTAGGATATTGGACAACGTCATTCAAAGTTCAATGTGTGGGATGTATTGTGTATAGGAGGAACCTTGGCTGTGAGTCGATTACAGAGCCATTCGAGACTACAGCCATTCCTGGGCTAGGTTAGTTCGTGAGGTGCCATTGAACCCCACACTGAAGAGGGAGTTGTGCGGCATCCACCTTGAGCATTGTCTCACATCCACACAACTGTAAAAATGACAGTTCTCAAGAGAGAGTTTTCTGCTACAAACTTCTGTTTTGAAATCAGAACATGTACTCATAAATGAAAAGGTATCTGCAATTAAGACCACTGGATTTGCTGTGGACAGGATGTGTTGATGTTCAGAGACCAAGAGATACCACTGAACTCCAGATTCAGTGATTTTTGAAAGATAAAAGATGACCTCTCCTCAGTTGCTACTTGCAGGTTGTGTTGGCACTAAGAAGAGTCTGTGTGTTTTTGGAAGCATCATACTGGTGACCTCAATCTAGCAGTAGCCTAAGATGGTATGATCATCACAGAAATATTACGCTAAAGCAAGGTTTGGAAGAAATCACATATGCAATCAGATGGCAATTTGAATGAATCAACTTAACAATCATGCTGCTTTGTCTGTAAATACAGCATGTGCACACCACGGTAATATACAATGTGGAGAAACCATATCCAAACAAGGCATTAAAAACAGTCATTGTGTGAAGTAAACACAATTCCCATTCTCATGCTATTCAATTGTATACATGCTACTGTCGGTAATTCCTCTAATAAATCGATCACCGGAAGTGATGTTTGAGGTATTCAAAATGAGGGGTGATCGATTTATTGCAACTGCGTGAAAGCGGTGATTCGCAAAAGTCGGAGAAATGAATCTTGGATCATCAAGTGCCCAGTTTCAGATACCACGACTTGTGACAACCATGTCCGGGACGGTACAGGTGATTCTTTTCAAATTCTACTTACGTAGGGTGTGATTAAGTACAATCCAGCTGATTGCAGTTTTAGTGCTCCAGCATCAGCAGAATTAATACCCTGTTATCAAACACGATATAACGGTCAGTGGTATCTTGCCAAGTGCTTGCTTGTAAACATGCTATAAGGGAGGGGAGACTACTCCTGTCAATAAATGATACTGATTCTCCCTTGCAAACGAGATTGACTGAAAATCGGGGGTGATTGAATTATTACAACTTCGATCGTATTTTCCTCCAGAAATCGGGGATGATCGATTATTATTATCGAGTAATCGATATATTAGAGGAATTACCGTATACGCTCTTATTGCATACGGGTTTATACCCTGAAACGGAGCAGAGTGGACCCAGGATATTACAGCTATTACATAATATTGTATCTTGTGTTATTCTTACATCGTTGAACATCTAACTTGTTCGTTCTTCTAAAAGGTGTACTGGATGTATTTTCCATCTCTCTTGTATGTCGATACATGCTTCCTGTGTCAATCAACTTCGATGACGACTGAACGTGCATACACGCGGCTTCTTTCGGTCCAATGCAGTCACACCAACAGTTCTGGAGGTTACAAACTCTGGCAATGGGAGAATGACAATTCCCAGCTGTGGGGAAATCAAGGGAAGTACGAGTAGGAAATGTCGCTGCTTAATTTTTATCGAGTCAGTACCTGTAAATTAGCAACTTTATACAAGTAGTCCACACCAATATATGACGATATCCAGGAATACAACACAGACACATCGTCGTACAAGGTAGCTAAATAATATATAGCCCTCACGAGTATGAGGGCTATAGGTCGGCCCCAGTCACCTCCAGCGAGGGTTTTAGATAATTTTATTACGAATCACCCACCTTTGAAACTGCCGTACATCTAATCTCTATCCCCTCCTGCACACTATTTTAAAATCTTGCGCACTATTGTGGTATATCGCAGTCTGAATTTTCCAGTCGACAACATCCACTTTATACGCGCCATGTTCAATTGCAAACGGCCCAGCAAACATATACCGTGACGTCACCAACATGGCGCGTAGAGAGTTGAAGTTCGCGACTGAAAAATTCAGACGGCGATATATGCGTCAATATTTCACAATAGTGCACAAGATTTTAAAATAGTGCGCAGGAGGGGATAGAGATTAGATATACGGCAGTTTCAGAGGTGGGTGATTCGTAATAAAATTATCTAAAACCCTCGCTGGAGGTGACTGGGGCCGACCTATAGCCCTCATACTCGTGAGGGCTATATATTATTTAGCTACGTACAAGGCTATTATATGGCATTTCCTGATCATACCATTTTCATTCATTTGGATATCAAGGCATCATTTCAGAGTCGCGATACTTCGGTTCCAGCCTTACCTTGGGTAATCAGCTCTCGATTATAAAGCTATCTCCAGGATTACTCATAAGTGAGACATCATCACAAACACGGAAGTGAGACTTATTTGTGTAGTCGGCTCATCATGCTCATACAATAAAAAAAAATATTTAAAATTGTTTCTGTACCTCCTTTGTGTTATGCTCATACTATTCAGCTTGTATCACGGACATCCCTACTCTCCTTGTTCCCCCCACTGATTCACATCGCATATTTCGCGCCTCTTGGCCGTAAGGGGGCGCTCTGCACAGGCCAGCCACCAATGACCAATGAATATCGCTCTTATGGAAGTCTTGGCAATATGAGTTGTCTCCCTTTTCAAACGTTCATATGCCGTTAACGGCAAAACTAACAATAAACGGACAGCAAAACAGCTCTAATTACGTTAATTTCTGAGTTAAGAAAGAACAGATTTTTGGATAACTTCCTCCATTGTTTTGTAAGGTTCGTCAACTGATTGCGAACATTTGTTCACCGATACCTTCAAATAATTAACAAATAAATCCCTGTAAATGTTGTTAATATCCCACTGACAAGACCACGCTTTATCGTCATGAGTATATAAGGAAATCAAGCTGCCTAGAATGGTAACGTAAAAACACGGTTCAATTCTTTCAGATTTCGAATTGAATGTTGACTGTAATAAAGACGGGGAAAAGTTCCTTTGAGAGATGTGGTAAGAGGGCGTGTCGCTGTCAAAATATTGGCATGACTTCCACATTACGTGAGAGTCGTGATCTCGCTATCATGAAGGCATGACGTAATTTCGACCACGTGAGGTAGTTATCCAATCGTGGTTAATATGAGGAATCTGGTTATCTCCGAGCTATTACGGCACGGCGATTGGGTAACCAGATAAAGCGCCCCCTTACGGCCAAGAGGCGCGAAATATGCGATGTGAATCAGCGGGGTAAACAAGGAGAGTAGGGACGTCAGTGATACAAGCTGTTTATCAGCGTATCTTTGTGTAATCTCCCTTGATGGATAGTAGATTTATTACCCCCAATGTCCGAATGATTTCATCAGTATGTTGGACAGGTGAACGCCTTAACGACTCTCTTACTGTTGTTCCTTTCCATCAGAAATCAAGGTCAGAATTTCCCTAAATTCCACATGAATTCATTTTGAGAGAGAAATTTGATGACCTGAAATGACTTTTGAGCTCGTTTTGATTGTTTGCTTGATTGTTTGCTCTGAAATTCATCACATATCATCTAATGCCAATAAAGGTGTTTTCTTTATGTCCACATAGCTTTCACAATTGAAACGGGACCAAATCCTTGTAGATTTTTGCAGGGAATCATTGGACTGGAAGCCAATAGCCATGAAACTTAATGATGTTATATCCTTCTTTCTATTTTTTTTATGCATTGTGCATCCATGCCAACTGAACGACAGTTTGCAAATGTGACAGATTTATCGTCGGTTATTCCCACAATGCAGCGCAGTGATATCATCAGGTTCATGGTCTATAGCAAATTATTTCCTTCCAATAATCAGGGAAAATCTGAATAATTATACTCCCAAAGTCAGAACTATTTGATACTTCCAGAAAAATTAGATATATATGTCTGTTCAATAAGTAAAAAAAAAAGTAGGGATCATGGAACTCGTTTGGCTTCTAAATCGCCCAGCATGGCTTTCATCTAAAAATGACGGGAAAATAAATTCCAGGCAGATGATTCGATCATGATGTCAGTGTACGGGACCTTTTGAAATACGCATTATAAATACATTCGTGGCATTGTCTGTCAGCAAGGTTGAAGAACATCCTTTCTGGAAGGTAGAATTATCACCCTTAACATATGGTTGATTTATCATGCTTGAAGTCTTGCAGATTCTTTACTCATTCATAGATGAATGGTAGATTTATCATCCTTGGTTGAAGTTAGATTTAGCACTGGCTACACCAAGGTTTCAGTGCAAACAGATACCAGGAGTGATGCAAATGGTGCCAGCTACACAACGTACACACAAATATTAGCAGTATCTTAGTGTTTCATCTCTAAAATTAGACAGGCAGTAAAGGGCTATGTATTTTGATGAAAAGTAGAAATTAACAAGCTTTTCCACAGTAAGAATAAAATTATAACTTCTGATAATATAAATATTACTTGAAATGTATACATATGGAAATACAATCAGACTACTTTAGAATGGACGAACAAGGCAAATTGTATCAAGGAATGGAATGTTTATTTCTGCTCATTGTACATTTACAGGTAAAGACTCAATCCTTTAACCTAAATTCCACTTTCCAAATCTATTGTTCACATACGAACCAGCGGAAACAGAATCTAACACTGGGTCATAACCAGTCCAGACTGCGTGACTGGTGTTGTGACTATGCATACAGTAAATATCGGTAATAATTTGATCACTTCAATACACCACACTTTTGACCTAAATTCCCAGAAAGGAATTCAGTCGACTATAATTGTTCAAAAAGGTTCACATTTGCGTTGCACTTGTAGATGTTGGTGAGACAAAATTTTGTCTAAGAGGTGATTTGAGTTGAAAAGTTGAGCAATATTAGAGACTTACCATATCTAAAATTTCAAATCTACGTAATACATATTCATGTCAGATTGGTCAATGAAAGGAAGATATATCAGTTTTATTCCAGTTTAACTTTGGAGGTGAAGCCTATTAATGCAATTTAAGCCTGTATCCAATATTTATATGTTCTAATATACAATGTTAACAACTGATTTAGCATACTGCACACACCAGAGGACTGCCATCCACTTCATGTAAAATTATATACATGTCGAGATTTTATCAGCCTTGAATGAAATGACATTGAGGGTGCCATGTAAAAATATTTCCCAAGTACTCGATCGTGAGCTGCCAGCAGAGCTCTATAGATACTAAACTTCTAGTTATATCTTTAGAACACCAACCTTACTTGTTAACCAAACAAATGATCATATCTTTGTAGGACGACATATTGCATACATGATAAACTCAGAACAACTACGACAGTACATTATGTTTGCAATTCAATGAATTGTACAATTGCACTTAATTATCACAGACCTGGAGTGTTGGAACATGTTATAAACATCAGATGAATATTTCTTTAAATAAATAGTTTTTCCACATTTTCCAAAAATAGTTTGAACCGGTATCAATTAGAAATATTACGTCTACAAAATGAACCATGATGAGTAGATAGTTACAGACAAGGTTTGTATTGGCAATATTCAACTAAATGTGAATGGCGAGGTATTTTTTTCGCCATGATTTTTATGAAGATGTATGTATCTTGCAAATATATCAATAATTACATCACAAGCATTTTGATTTTTTGTTTTTTCTCAAATATATTGGAAAAAAGAAAATTACATAAACAGTGCACAATTTTTTTAAGCTGATGTGTTATTGATTGTCCAATTTAAACACGTATTATCCTGGTCACAGTTTGAATTGATCTACATTTATATCCGGAAATTCTATGAGATTTGAAATAATGTAACCCTGCTCAGCCGAGTATACTTGATGTATGTTTGATCAAAGAATAGTAAACTCTGCCCTTGTAGATTAATCTGCTTCGAGAATCGTACACAGATGTACTAGGGCATGTGCAATGATGATGGTCAACAAACAATTCCATAAATCTGATTGGTCATTCTCAAGAGTTGAAGGTCACGTGTTCAAATGGACTGGATGAACTCTTATCAATTCTTCAGACACTGATAATGATTAACAATAATATATGTGCAATACAAAAACAAATTCGGGCAGCTTATACTATGTTCAGTGAGAATATTTACTCGTATACGGGCAGGGTAATAGAATTATATTCCAAGTTAAAAAGCACAGAGAATCATGGTAAAAATTTTACTTGTTACTTAATTTAGGAATTTTGATCCAAGTCATTCAGTGCCGGTCAAACCGACTCTTCAGACATCCAAATACAGACGTCACGATTTACAGATTTGACTATTAGAGGAGAAAGTCACCTCTCATCTATATAAATTTTTACAAAACTTGGTGATTGATTTAGAAAATCGGGAAGGAATCCAGGGCCATACTTTCAAAGGCACATTCGTCATTGCCCCGCCTTATTTGAAAGAAACCCTTTTCACCCCAGCCCTCCCCCCAGCTATTCTTGACGATCCAGTACTTTTCTCCTGTCGTTGCATCAGCTCCATACCCTACAATCAACACGGCATGATTCGTCAGCTCAAATGGGTTGAACTTATCCTCGAGGAATGTGTGGTGATAAATGCCACTCTTGTAATTCATGAAATCGTTGTAGACCTCAAACCCGATGGCCAGTGGTCCATTCTTCACCAAGTTATTTCATAACACTATGAACAATATTCTTGATTTTGTGCTGTGCATTATTTCAAACCTCAAATTTATTTGTTCCAATTTTCCTGTTACCAACTGGCAATATCAAACAATCAATTTCAGATCTTCTCACCTTTTTTCAATTTTCTGGTTTTCCAAATTTCATAACACTATGAACAATATTCTTGATTTTGTGCTGTGCATTATTTCAAACCTCAAATTTATTTGTTCCAATTTTCCTGTTACCAACTGGCAATATCAAACAATCAATTTCAGATCTTCTCACCTTTTTTCAATTTTCTGGTTTTCCAAATTTCATAACACTATGAACAATATTCTTGATTTTGTGCTGTGCATTATTTCAAACCTCAAATTTTAATATTTGTTCCAATTTTCCTGTTACCAAACTCTGGACGGATCTCGACCACATGGTAGGTTGCAAAGACCAGGTGATTGAGCTGGTTCACATGTTGTGATTATGGACTAAGGGAGATCGCCATGCCTGGCAGCAGGTCACAATTAATGGGAGGATAACTCTCACATCTTGTCCCACATTAGACTCATTTCTTCCCTTGTATATTCATAGAACATCGGCGGGCATCTCACTTCGCTGCCATTATACAGACTGAATTCAAATTTGAATTCTATTGGATCATAATTCCAGCAGTCTAATTGGTTATCACAGTTGAGGTTGCCTTTCATTGGTTATAGAGGTGGCCAAGATCGTTCATTTTCTGAGTCTGTGGCTTGTTTATTTGGACCAGATGTCAGCTGATAAATTTCACAATGTCGAGAATAAGTTCGAATCCAGACAGAACTTTGAACCTAAGATGCTGGCCGATACCTGTCCACTAGCTGTCTGGATATGGATATACGAGGGATCATGGGGAAAATATTGGGGCTAACAATCCCCACCCCTTGCACAACATGTGATCGAAGGGAGATCACCCATACCAAGTTAAAGTTTATTCAAAGGACCCCAACTGGGGTATGTGAGAACCCATACAAAACAATACAAACATTTGCGTCACAATTGTGAATACAAATGTATATACTTGTAAAGACAACCTGAGCGTTAATGGAGCATAGACAACTTAGCAGGAACTTACAAAATAAACCGAGTTAGTGACATTTAGGAGACGATTAAATTTCAACATGTTAGGTCGAATAAAGTAATAGTTTGGATTGTATTTCATTCTCTCCTTGGAAGTACGGACACGTTAGTAAATAATGAAACTCATTGCCTAATTCGTTATAAAGGCATAAACTACATGAACGTTCATTTCGAGGTATATCAGTGCGTGTCCTTTTCAATAGAGAAATAATGGTTAGCACAACTAAATTTACAAATCGCGTTATGTAGACTGAAGGATAATTTAAATAAGTTTCCATTACCAGTTTCCCTATTAAAACTCTATAGTTCAAGCATTAACTAGAGTTGAACACAGTAGCATGCCAGTCTTGACCATACTGGTCAAGCAACCTTCGCCCTCGACCCTCATGAAAAGAGGCACATTGTCCTATTGAGGCTATCGAGTTAAAATAAAGTTTATTATTATTATTAACACACCTGGCAGAAGCTCACAATTAATGGGGAGATAACTCTAACCACCAAATGAACAAACTGAAGTAAGATCTTTATCTTTGATGGAAAAAACCTCACTTATTTAGAACTGAAGAAATATTTAATTGCTCAGTAAAGTTTATCTTGCCATGTGAACTGGAGCATGCACACTTGTTAATTTCATATTCAAGGAATATTTTGCACAATGGTAATGTTGTCCATGATTACAGATAAAGCAATAATTGATTCTTGGCAAGGCAACTCATGTAATTTTAGTTTCCCATAAAATAATTTTCTGTAAAAGAATTAGATTTTGGGATGCCTGGGGCTGTGCTAGATAAAATGTTGAAGTACTTCTTTCATGTAAGGGCAGAGATAAAGGAGTACAATAGTCTCTCAAAAAGAGCACAAAACTGAGTCTAGACCGAATGCTTTTCAGTAACATAAAGACTAGATATTTTATTTTACATGAAAGATCAACCGATGAAAAGGCTTGGGAGCGATGGTAGGTCCTTGGAAATTATTATCGAAAGTCGTAAGTATTTGCTTGAATTCTTAGTAGGAACCCAATCGGATTAAAACTCAGACTTAATAAACCGCTCCTCTGTCAGACTTGTCGCTAATTAAGATCTGGGACAGTCCCTATCTTAAATCTGTTGCGCATGTCAAACTGGTGACCAATCAGAGTCCAACTTCGACAGGGAAGAGGTGCCTATATTCAGTGACGGTGAAGTTCAAGGGCGAGATCGAAAATATGGTGTGCCATGAATTTGACGTGCCCGCATTAAAGCAGGAGGAACTGCAGATGCTTTCTTGCATGCTACGTAAAAGACACTGTATAGCCGTTCTTCCTACCGGCTACGGGGAATCTTTATGTTGCCGAGTGTACGGACCAGGCGCAGAGAAAACCCAGGCGGCTGATGAAGTTCTTGCTCTCAACTCCAGTCCATGAGCGATAAAAAAAGATTATTATTTGCTCGCCGTTGCTCTCTTCAATGACAGACCAGGTGAAAAGATCAAGGAATATTTCTTGCACTGCTGGATATATAGGTATGGTTATTTGGTTTTATAAAATCAGTTCATAACTGCATCGCAACAACAACGTTAATAGTACTGACAAATTGTTAAAAAAATCTTCGCTGTGAAATCAACCGGACAAGTCCATTTTCACCCACAAGAGAGGAACTGCACTAGGGGAAGTAACTCATCCCACATATTTACAGTAAAAGCAAAAGAAAGAATTATCTCCCCACTCTCCGGCACCTTTGAGAGAAAAAGGATTTTCGTGGTTGTCGGCATGATCATGTTTTCAACAGGCAGTTGCTCAGACGATATAAACTTTGGAGATTTTTAAAATAATTTCTAATGCCAGGGAAATATTTTTGATGACAAATAATTGCACAAAAAGAGTTTGGAATTAATATATGGTGAGTTTGTTATAGGGACTGTCCCAGATCTTAATTAGCGACTTGTCAGATAGAGGAGCGGTTTATTAAGTCTGAGTTTCAATCAGATTGAGTAGGAACCATGTCTTTCAAGATTATTTCAGACTCAGAAATGGTACCATTTCAAATCTGAAGGCAGCTGGTTCCAACTTTCTTGGTTATCTCAATCGAACATGGTGCAATCATATAGTTCATATGTCTGTATAAAAACTCCACAGATTATGAGCCTCATGGAGGCCTGGAGATTATCATCTTCAGAAATAGTCACTGTACTTACGCCCCATAGAATCCACCGACATATCTGTAGTTGGTGGTGTATTCTCTAGGACAGGAAGTCTTTGTTGAACAGTTCCCATCATGCCCTGTATATGGGTTACATTGCTCCGCCACCAGGCCAAAATCTTCACCATATTTCCCCGCGATCAGATATGGAAAACCACCCTCACAGCCTGTTATAGTAAGTAACAGGTAATGTTATAGTTAGTTAATTTACAGTTCAATTATAAGCTCTCTTTCTACTCTGAATGCCTGTATACTCTTAGTCATCAATAGTAGCTCTGTATATCCAAAATAAGTTAAAGGGAACCAGAGGGAATTGTGGTAGGTTGTGTATTGAATCAAGATACTGTCAAACCTGTGTATACCGACCATGCCTGGGAGCGCATTACAGTGTTGGTTTTGACAGGGTTCTAGTTTATCAAGGTTCAAAATACTTTGAATTTGAAGTACTGGGACCATGGATGATGTCGGTATGTAGAGGTTAGTCAGTTTACCCAGGTGTAACTGTTGATATTCACAGGTTTTATTGTATGAAGAATGTACATTGTGATAATCCATAGTGGCACATACATATAGCTGGATGGTCATTAATAGATATGAAATACTTTATAGTATAAATACTAGCAAGAGAATTATTAACTGTTGATAAGAATCAAACTCACAAACGCTGAACTGTACAGCTGTTTTTACTGTCTGAGTTCCATCTAATCCCTCAGAAATTAATCTATAAGAAACGAACATATAATCCAATGCTTTACAGAATATCAGCAATCTCCAGGATGTAGAAGACTGACCTTGAGAGTATTCACTGCACTCGACAATGTCTTGAGGAGAAAAGATCATCTGGTCGGTATTGTTGGTCATGATCCGTACTCGTGCTTCGTTCATGGCCATGGAGGCAAATGCAAAACAGCTTCCACATGCCTCTGTTGATGAAAACGTAGAAGAAATCTGATCAAAACTAAAATATTGTCCGAAAGTTGAATGGTCTGTCAATTAAAATTACGCTCTTGGGCCACAACACAGAAAATAGGAAAATCTTCAATATACATGACCAAATGCATGTGTGGTTTGATTTTCATTCCCTTTGAGTTACTGTGTCCCATACCTAGGCGGAACAACATCAGGGTCTATTGTGTTAATGTCATGCAATATCTAAACCAGAAATTGAACTGTGACACCCCACCATGATAAGCATGGCTTTGGCGTTGTCAATCAATGTTCCTACCCTCAATGTCTCTTTCTCTCATAAGTATGAGAAGGCTAACTCTGTGATTGATATTCAAAAGTTAAAACTATTATCCATAACTGATTAGTTTAACAAGTCCAGGTAATGTAGATAATTCATGGGAATTGTCTCTCACAGTCTCACTCTCTGTATATAGATCTACTGAATGGAAGATATATATTCACAGGAATTAATATTCATTAAAAAAAAAGTTTACTGTAAAAACCATGAAAGATAGTGTACCGCGGATAATAAGGCATTTACAGTAATATTTACTGCCAGCAGCCTGGAAATATCAATACGAAGCTGCGCATCTGAAAACCCCTCGGCTCTGGGCGCCAGCCATTCATAATGTATTCAATTTAAAACAAGACTTCAGGAACACCAAGCAGTCAAGTAACAAATATACAGATTATGAAAAATATTGCCATTAGAAATGGCCTCAAACGTTTCCGTCCAATCAGAGAAACCGGTATTCATTACATAAGTCTGTTGATGCATCGACGATGTATACCAAATTTTACATCGAACATTTGAAAATTATCTGAGATAGAGATCCCTAATGATTTCGCATAAATTAAAGATGGCCGCCCATCCTTCCCACCACTCAGAGAAACTGATGTGGTTATTCATTGCAAGTCTCTTGATACATAGATTCTGTATACCAAGTTTCATATAGAACACTGAAATGGTATCAAAGATAAACATCATTAAAGATTTTGCATAAATTAAAGATGGCCACCAAGGTTTCCGCCCAAGCAGAAAAACCAGAACTGTCTATTGATACATCGATGATGTATACCAAATTTTACATTGAGCACTTGAACCGTATCAGAGATATAGATCATTAATGACTTCGCATAAATTAAAGATGGCCGCCCATCCTTCCCGCCACTCAGAGGAACCGATGTGGTTATTCATTGCAAGTCTCTTGATACATCGATGCTGGATACCAAGTTTCATATAGAACACTGAAATGGTATCAAAGATATATATCATTGAAGATTTTGCATAAATTAAAGATGGCCGCCAAGGTTCCGCCCAATCAGAAACGCCAGAACTGTCATTTATCGTAAGTCTATTGATGCTTCGATGATATATACCAAATTTTACATCGAGCACTGGGACAGTATCAGAGATAGAGATCATTAATGATTTTGCATAAATTAAAGATGGCCGCCCATCCTTCCCGCCACTCAGAGGAACTGATGTGGCTATACATTGCAGATCTCTTGATACATCGATGCTGTATACCAAGTTTCGTATAGAACACTTGAATGGTATCCGAGATATATATTATTGAAGATTTTGCATAAATTAAAGATGGCCGCCAAGGTTTTCACCGAATCAGGGAAACTGGTTTGGTCATTCCTTTGAAGTTTCTTGATGCATCGATGATCTATACCAAGTTTCACACTGAACAGAGAAATGGTACCTAAGATACACAAGATTAATGATTTTGCATAAATTAAATATGGCCGCCAAAGTTTTGAACCAATCAGGTCCAGATTCAATAGGGTTCTGGGTCATGAGCATAAGGATGTGCAGTGCAAGTTTGGGGTGCCTAGGGTAAGTCGTTCTAAAGATATCTTGGTAACAAGAAAGCTGTGATGGTTTCGCATAAATTAAAGATGGCCGCCAAAGTTTCTAACCAATCAGGTCCAGATTCAATAGGGTTCTGGGTCACAAGCATACAGATGTGCACTGCAAGTTTGGTGTGCCTAGGGTAAGTCGTTCTGAAGATATCTTGGTAACGAGAAAGGTGTGACGGACAAACGGACGGACGGACAGACGTACATGACGACGACAATACCCTTCGGCCAAATTTTGGCCGAGGGGTAAAAACCATTTAACCCAGTCAGCCAAATTGGAATTGTGGTCGACACTGTGTCATCATATACTAGTATTCCAGTAGATCACTGAACAGTATTATATTGGTCGGGCGCAGTTAGCTGGGTTCAGGTAAAGAAGTCCTACCATTTAACATTGACAGACATAGGAAAAATAATTAGTTAGTCTAACCTTTAACAATATACAAGACAGGGAGCATTAGACCAAGGTGCATGTGTTCTCATTGGTGGATAGAGAGTGTAATACCTACCCTGATTTCTGATTGGAGAGACATAGTTTACACCCCCTACATTCCTCCAATCAAAAGACTCCGGTAGATTGGCAGCAATCTGTAGAATTTCTGGTGTGACTGATGCTGGCTTAGGTTTACTGATAGGAACAACAAAATTATGATTGGAATAATGATTACATTCTGGACTTCAAAACTATTCCAAAACAGCAATGGATATTATTTGAAAACGATACTTATATTATATGAAAATGATACTTATAGTATCAACTTTATACAATGGCAAATTTGAACAAGAGCCCAAGGGCTTCAATATACGCCCGTTTATCTGGAATTACATTGGTCCAAATTTCAAGGTTGTTTAATAGCCTTGTTTTAATAGCCTTGATAGCCTTGTGCGTCTGAGAATGTAACATATATCACATCTTATAGTGAATGATAAACTAACATAAGTTCAACTCTTGGTAACTAGTTAACCTTGAAGCAAGAGCTGAGAGCTCACATATCCCACACTGAAATCGACAATAGTCAAACACATGAAAATAGTACTTTTCCTGCAAATGTTTCTCATGAAGGAAAAAGTGATGAAGTAAACCTTTGTTCTTGAGTTTATAAACAGGTATGAAGTTCATAAAGGACCCCCTCCCTGTTAAATTAGTAAATGTATGGTTTTTGTTTCACAACAGTTTAACTGAATGTAGCTGTTTCAAACATGAGAGGCAACTCCACAGGACAATACCATATACATGTACATGTAGGGGAGAGAATATTCCAACCTAACACATAGAGTCAGATAAACTTGATTCAGTTTTGGGAGACTGTGACCTTGACCTGTGACAAATTGATCTAAAAATTTATGGTTCCCCTTTGCCATGTGAGTAAGACATACCGGTACTCAAAGTTTGGTAGCAATCCATACCATGAAACTGGAGATATCGCATGGACAACAAATGTTAATGGATGAATGGACAGAAGGCAACATCGCATTACATGACCTCGTCTTCAACAGGCATACGAAAATGTGACTTTTAATGATTTGTTGATTTTGGGGTCACCATGACCTTGACCATTGACCCACATTTTGGTATGTAACACATGTCCCTCTAATGTATCTACTGGCAAAAAAAAAGTTATTTTTAATGATTTCCTGATGTTGGGGTCACAGCGATCTTCACCTTTGACCTTGACCTAACTTCTGGTACAAGACACATCGTCTTCCTTCAATGTATCAATGGACACCAAAAAAAATCATGATTTTTATGAATTTCATGATTTTGGGGCTCTCAGTGACCTTGACATTCAGCCTTGACCTACATTTTGGTACGTGACACAACATGTTCCCCTAATGTATCTACTGACACAAAAAAAAGTAATTTTCAATGATTTTTTTTATTATGGAGTCACAGTGACCTTGGCTATTGACCTTGACCTAAATTTTGATACATGACAAACAGTCTCCACGAAAAATCATGATTTTTAACAATTTCATGATTTTGGTGTCACAGTGACCTTGACCTACATTTTGGTATGTGACACATCGTGTCCCCCTAATTTATCTACTGACACAAAAAGATGCCATTTTTAATAATTTCCTGATTTTGGGGTCACTGACCTTTGACCTTAAGGCCAGATTTTTTTTTTCTCTTGGTTTACGGATCCGCCGACCCAAAAAAACGGGTTTTGTGAAAAAAAATATAATTTCCAAATGGTCCTTTTTTTTTCTCCGCCGACTCGATTTCCCCGTCAATGAAAAAAAAAAAAATCTGGAAAACCCTGTTGCAAAATTCTGTGATGGACTGGAACAGCTCTCCGCGAGGGAAGACAACTCTTCCGCCACGTGGCGGCGCTATCCTAAATACTCCCCGCAAAGTGTTGTAGTCGCCATTCTGTGCACAAATGTATAGCTTTCTGGGCATTTACCCATTGCTTGGAGAGTGGCTTATGGCGGGAGCTGATGGAATTTTCCTGCATTTGTCGATAGGGGTGCACTCCACAATAGGGCCACGGTTTCGTACAAATGGCCCCTCCCTAATTTCATAATAAGGAAGGTCGCCTGTTTTTGACAGCATGGTAATTCTTCTTCCCTTTCTGCTAACTGATATCTATAGTATCACCCTCCTGGACGTAATCATTTCTTCAAATGAGGATATAACATTTGCTTGCTGGTCTCAACTACGCGCCACTACGGAGCTAATCGTTTCTGGAATTGAATATCAGGCAGGCCAAAATCCTCACTTTTTCGGGAAACGAAAATGATGATTCCTTTATGGCGATAAAATTTTACAAAAAACGAGTAGGTCGACCCCCTGTTTTTTTCGCCATTTTAAATTGTCCTTTGGACGGGAAACACTTTAACATACATAAAAAGAAAATCATTTCATACGTTTTCTCTGGGTTGCGGGTAGAATTTGACACATTTTCATATATTTTAAGGAGTTTTTCAGAAAAGTTGAAGAAGGTTTAAGAAGGATTGCGCGTCTTTCATTTTCAATTTCAATAGCTCACTTGCCTCCTGGAATAATGGCATGAGTGTGCCCATTCGGAAAATATATACTTTTACAGGGGTTTTCTTAAAGATTTCACATATATTTAAGGCCGAAGACCCGAACCCATGTCTATTTTTAACCGCACATCATTTAGGTGTGGAATGCACCCTTAATGTAGGCTTCATTGCACGGTCATAATACACGAGTAGGCCAAATATTGTATGATCTCCTACACTACATTCGTTAAAAGCGCTTATTCGGACCTTGTAATGACTTGATATGGAACGGGATAGTAAAGTACATTTATCTTAGTCAGAAATGTTTCCATTTTATGCATACTACATGGTATGATATCATTGTCCTTGCATATATGCTATTTGGACCTATACAGAATTACCTCCCCTTGGTTAGGCACATATGTTAGCTTAGTGACCTGCATGTCCCAATTATTGTCAATGTGAATGTCAAAGTGATTAATTTTCAATACCGATCACACCAGCACCCTGGTCTAAAGTGAATGAGAGCGTATTATTCTGGTTTTGTCCCTTTTATCTCGAAGTTTGTACTCCCACCCCCCAATTTTTTGAAAAAGTCGGAATGAAAAATTATTGACAATTTGGCTCGAATTTCAGCTATTTATGCGTTTATTTTGCTTCTCATGCCTCATTCGAAAGCTGGTCAAAGCTCCCGATCTTTGTTCATGGGTTTCATTTTCACGGCCAAAGCATAATGCTATGATATTCTTATTGAGCGCTGAAACTCGCGATTTTTCAGCAAAAGTCGCAAAAACAAAGATGGGGTAGGGGGAAAGTGATTGACGGGATATGCGATAAAACTGCATACTACAAGCAAGTGTCGCATACCAAGATACTCGCAAACACTCCCAGATTGACATAGCCTTGAGAACAGAAATTTTGAGAAAACACCCTAGCCTTAAGGGTGCACTCCACACTAGGGCCACGGTTTCGTACAAATGGCCCCTCCCTAATTTCATAATAAGGAAGGTCGCCTGTTTTTGACAGCATGGTAATTCTTCTTCCCTTTCTGCTAACTGATATCTATAGTATCACCCTCCTGGACGTAACCATTTCTTCAAATGAGGATATAACATTTGCTTGCTGGTCTCAACTACGCGCCACTACGGAGCTAATCGTTTCTGGAATTGAATATCAGGCAGGCCAAAATCCTCACTTTTTCGGGAAACGAAAATGATGATTCCTTTATGGCGATAAAATTTTACAAAAAACGAGTAGGTCGACCCCCTGTTTTTTTCGCCATTTTAAATTGTCCTTTGGAAGGGAAACACTTTAACATACATTAAAAGAAAATCATTTCATACATTTTCTCTGGGTTGCGGGTAGAATTTGACACATTTTCATATATTTTAAGGAGTTTTTCAGAAAAGTTGAAGAAGGTTTAAGAAGGATTGCGCGTCTTTCATTTTCAATTTCAATAGCTCACTTGCCTCCTGGAATAATGGCATGAGTGTGCCCATTCGGAAAATATATACTTTTACAGGGGTTTTCTTAAAGATTTCACATATATTTAAGGCCGAAGACCCGAACCCATGTCTATTTTTAACCGCACATCATTTAGGTGTGGAATGCACCCTAGACAACGGGAGTGACACTTTTCATCGGTTTGTCAGAGCCAATTCAGATAGAACGATCTGAAATATCATAGCCGAACACTGCAACAGTTTGATGGTAACGGAGATCAGGACGTCTCAAGCTGCCAATTTCGGAGACGGAAGCGCACATGACATTCTTGCGAAAATTCTGCAGTCGTTTGGCACGCGATATGTGTTGTTTGTGCGAGCCCACAAGGAGACTGAGAAACTATATATAATACCGGTAGGCCTACGTCCACGCACGGCAACACAAATATAAATGTCTTCGATATTCTTATGAGTGCACAGAAGCGATACGATCGTCTCCCGAAGTCAAGATTTGTATAGATCAAAAACTTATCAAAGCGGGATGTTATCAAAACGGTCAAATATTTGAATAGTGTATATTTTGCCTCAGTTGGATTTTTAATGATAAACCGGTAGACTAAAAGTTTTCTACTCGAATTTTTCGAAACCTGTTCAATCATCACCAGTAATATGTGATATGAATTTCATTAGTCAAGACATTTTCAAAGTTGCATATACAAATGTATACAAGGCTAGTTCAGTTTTATGATTTTTAACCTCAACCCTCAGACATAGGGATATTGTCTTTGTTAAGTACGTCTGTCCACCTTTCTAATATTAATAGTCCGGTCTGGCCTAGCCTATGACGGGTTTAACTAAACTATTCTTGGCGTTATGTCACAATTTTTCAATGCAGGGATATTGTCATGGTCATTTACGTCCGTCGACCTGTCTTGATGGTGCCTATGCAGGTGTTCAAAAAAATCTATTGAATGGCGTCCAACCTTTCAACCCTTCTTTATCACATGGATACTGTCATCACCATTGTAACGTTCACAAATAAAATAAGAGAAAGATTCCGTTCAACAATTCACTTTCCATCTCGTTTTCTTGTTTTATGGGTTAACAATGCAAGCTTTTATCACTGATCAGACATTCAGCAGGCAGCTGTCTTGCATACTAGATACCGGCCATGATTTTTACTTCAACATTTAAAAATCCAATTTTGTTGTGCTAATTTTTTTTATGGAGATTTTTTTTTTTTTTTTTTTTCCGACCGACCGACCCGAATTTTTAGGGCCTTCAATCCGTAAACCAAGAAATAAAAAAAAAGTGGCCTAACCTAATTTTTGGTATGCGACACTTCATTTCCGTCTATTGAATCCAATCACAAAAAATTTGTAATTTTTAATGATTTGCCGTTTTTTAGGTGACACTTTGATTCTGGGGTCACAGTGACCTTGACCATTGGCCTGGATCTAAATTTTGGTATATGACAAAACCACTCCCCGTAATTTCCCAATGGACTAAAAAAATCATGATTTTTAACAATTTTTACAATTTCGGGGTCACAGTGACCTTGACCTTTGACCTTGACCTACATTTTGATATGTGACACATCGTGTCCCCCTAATGTATCTACTAACACAAAAAAAAATTATTTTTAATAATTTTCTGACCTTGACCTAGTGACCTTTGACCTTTTTCTTGGTATGTGACACTTCATTTCCCCCTATTGAATCCACTCACAAAAAAATTAGAAATTTTTGGTGATTTCCTGATTTTTCGGTCACACTGACCTTTGACCTCTGACCTCGACCTACATTTGGTATGTAACGCATCGCTCCCCCCAAGGGCATCCACTCACCAAAAATTAGAACTGTAGGCAGAAAACTGTCAATGATCAATGAATTCCTGATTTTAGGCAAAAGTGACCTTTGACCTCTGACCTCAACCTTAATTTTGGTACGCGACACATCGTCTCCATCTAGCGCATGCACTCACGAAAAATTGCGACTTTGGATAGAAAACGTTCACAGATATAGACCGGACACGAACACTTCAGTGATTTCCTGTTCTTTAGGCCAGTGACCTTTGACCTCTGACCTCGACCTTGAGTTTGGTACGCGACACATCGTCTTCCTGTGGGGCATCCACTCACCAAAAATTGGAACTGTAAACAGAAAACTGTTCCAGATATAGACCGGACACGACGGACGGACAGACGGACACACGGACGGAAACCGCCATCACATAATACGTCCGCCTTTTGGCGGGCGTATAATAAAATGTTAAGGTTATGAAATTTCAAACTGGCATAAATACAAGTTATAATCAAAAAAGGCATAGTAAGAAAGTATTTTCCTGGTCAGCACACAGATGTTATGAAATAAGCATGCATGAAAACTATGCAGAATTTTTCAAATTTGTTACATATATACATGAAGATCTCATTTTATTAGGTTGAGAAATGCCAACCATTGACTTTCTCTGTCATGATATTCTGCATTCCTTTGTCACATACTGTTTCATATTCAGGCTGTAACAATGAGAAATTTGTCCCAGCAATGGTTTGCCCACCGTGAGTGTCACACATTGTAGAATCTGATTTTTTCAATATGTTTATATCCTAGCTTACGTACCCGTATACCCTGGACTTTCTGCCTCCGTTACGTCTGATCATCTGTTCTATCGTCATTTTCTCATACTCTGAGTAATGGACAGCCTTCCATGATGTTTGTACATTGTTAATTTTCTCGATAAACTCAAAGTTTGGCTTATACAGTCTCTGAGTCAAAAGGCTGAAAAAGATAATGATAATTAAGATCACACCACTGAGCATAATATATCAAAGATATTGGAAAAGATAAATGTAACATTAACCATACAAAGCACTGAGAACCCCTTGGCCTTCGGTATATGCATATTATTAATAGACTCTTGGTTTAGAAATTAACAAGCAATTGTCCGGAAACCTGATGACGTAGGCCCCCTACATCCATGACAATAAAATGGCTGGTGAGGATATTTATACAATTCAATTGCCCTGTCACCTCCCCTCATGTAACCGAACATCAACTTATTTGCCAGCGCAAGGTCCCTCGACTGGAGCAGTCGGAAGAGAAAGATGAAAATTTGGGGTATCCAGTTACATATAGGACTTCACACCTTGCGGCACATGTACTTTGCATTGACAATGACAATTTAATTGGTTTTGTGTTACATAAGCGATGTTAGATTTCTGGATAAATATTCACGTGTCGTACAGATGACCGAATACACAATTCATCACATGACTGAGAGAGATATAATACGTCATCAAAGTTTGGGAACATTGGTGGCAATAAGTAATTAGTGATCATGATTTCCAATCAACTTCCGTTCCGCAACCATGCATACAGGTTTGATCAAAGGGAGGCACAGTTATTCTTCAGATATAGTGCTAACAAGAAAACAGATGGGCCATACATGATAACAATACCCCGGAGCCGATTTTAGAAGCAACCCATGATCAGATGTGTGTCTGGTGTAAATTCAGTTAACCTTGACCTTATTCTTGAGAAATGTTGGTAACAAGCAATTAGTGACAAAATAATTAGACCTGGTGACCCAGAAATAATACGTCAATGTCGAAGACTTTCAATAGACGTTATTGCTCTTTGATTACATGCATGTGTAATGTAAATTTATATATGCATGTGATTTGTAAATTTAGTATTCCTAGGCATAATCATTCTTGAGATATGATATTATTGAGAAAATGGTGATTGATGGACAGATGCACATGATGATGACAATACTGTAATACCAGTTTGGTCCAAGGAGCTCAGAACTACGGTAAGCTCAACTTTGGGAATCTAAAATTGTATTTAGATAAGTTTTCCGAGCCTGAATTAACTGCAGCAAAATACATTTACATGAAACACACAAACCTTGGTTCAGATACAGTATGCTGTTTAGTTTTTACCGCCGTCATTTTTTTACCCTGATAGCATGCCCAGTCTCGCACGTAGATGTCATGTGACCATCCGGTAAGAGTCTCATCACACATACTGGTCACATTCGTGCCGACTTGTTCATATTTTGAAAAAGCAAAATACTTGCGTCCATTGATCACAATCTCAAATCCCTGAAGAAAAACAAATAGAAACTGTGAGTAAATTGGAAATGCAAAAAGTAAAACAATGAATGTGAAAAAGTTTTGCTTAAACTTCTATTAGTTTTAGGATAATATTTTCTTGGTATAAAAGCACTGTAATTAGTTGGTGCTGTTATGGAATCAAATCCAGGACCTTAAATACTAATTAACACCAGTAAATACCAATAAATACTAGTAAAATACCAATCACCCATCATGTCAGTATGATAAAGGTAGGACAGCTGGGTGATGTCAGTATGGTAAAGATAGAACAGCTGGGTGATGTCAGTATGGTAAAGATCAGACAGCTGAGTGATGTCAGTATGATAAAGATAGGACAGCTGGGTGATGTCAGTATGGTAAAGATAGAACAGCTGGGTGATGTCAGTATGGTAAAGACAGGACAGCTGGGTGATATCAGTATGGTAAAGATAAGACAGCTGGGTGATGTCAGTATGGTAAAGATTGCATGGACAGTTGAGTGGTATCAGTATGGTAAATACAGGATGGCTGGGTGATGTCAGTATGGTAAAGAAAGGACGGCTGGTGATGTCAGTATGATAAAGATGGGATAGCTGAGTGATGTCAGTATGGTAAAGACAGGAAAGCTGATGCGAGTGTGGTGAATACTGGACAGCTGAATGGTGTCAGTAGGGTAAAGATAGGACAGCTGAGTGGTGTCAGTATGATAAAGACAGTATACAGCTGGGTGATGTCAATAAGGTAAATACAGGACAACTGAGTGACATCAGTATGGTAAAGACAGGATGGTTGGGTACTGTCAGTATGTTAAATACAGGAGTGCTCATGGGGTCAGTATGGTAAATACATGATGGCTGGGTGATGTCAGTATGTTAAAGACTGGATAGCTGAGTGAGGTCAGTATTGTAAAGACAGGATCGCTGGGTGATGTCAGTATGGTAAAGACAGGATAGCTGGCTGTTGTCAGTATGGTAAAGACAGGATAGCTGGCTGTTGTCAGTATGGTAAAGACAGGAAAGCTGATGTGAGTGTGGTGAATACAGGACAGCTGAGTGGTGTCAGTAGGGTGAAGACAGGACAGTGGAGTGATGTCAGTATGGTAAAGACAGAGTGAGTAAAGACAGTATACAGCCGGGTGATGTCAATATGGTAAATACAGGACAACTGAGTGAAATCAGTATGGTAAAGACAGGATGACTGGGTACTGTCAATATGGTAAAGACAGGAGTGCTCATGGGGTCAGTATGGTAAAGACAGGATGGCTGGGTAATGTCAGTATGGTAAAGACAGAAGTGCTCATGGGTTCAGTATGGTAAAGACAGGATGGTTGGGTAATGTCAGTATGGTAAAGACAGGAGTGCTCATGGGGTCAGTATGGTAAAGATGTAATGACTGAGTGACGCCAGTATGGTAAAGACAGGATAGCTGATTGATGTCAGTATGGTAAAGACAGGATGGCCGAGTGATGTCAGTATGGTAAAGACAGGATTTCTGGGTGATGTCAGTATGGTAAAGACAAGATAGCTGAGTGATGTCAGTGTGGTAAAGACAGGATCGCTGGATGATGTTAATATGGTAAAGACAGGACAGCTGATATCAGTATGTTAGAGACCGGATAGCTGGGTGATGTCAGTATGGTAAAGGAAGGACAGCTGAGTGATATCAGTATGGTAAAGACAAGACAGCTGGATGATGTTAGTATGGTAAAGACAGGATAACTGGGTGATGCTAGAATGGTATAGACAAGACAGTTGGATGATGTTAGTATGATAATGACAGGACAGCTGGGTGATGTTAGTATGGTAAAGACAAGATAGGTGGATGAAGTAAGTACGGTAAAGACAATATGGTAATGGCAGGACAGCTGGGTGAGGTGAGTATGGTAAAGATGGGACAGCCGAGTGATATCAGTATGGCACAGACAGGATAGCTAGGTGAGGTCAGTATGTTAAAGACAGGATAGCTTGGTGAGATCAGTATGGTAAAGATAGGACAGCTGGGTGATGATATTATGGTACAGACAGGATAGCTGGGTGAGGTCAGTATAGTAAAGACAGGATAGCTGGGTGAGCTCAGTACGGTAAAGATAGGACAGCTGAATGATATCAGTATGGTAAAGTCAGGATAGCTGGGTGAGGTCAGTATGGGAAAGATGAGACAGCTGGGTGAGATAAGCATGGTAAAGATAGGATAGCTGAGTGATATCAGTATGATAAAGACAGGATAGTTGGGCGAGGTCAGTATGCTAAAGATAGGACAGTTGGACGAGGTCAGTATGGTAAAGACAAGAAAGATGGGTGAGATCAGTATGGTAAAGACAGGTTAGCTGGGTTAGATAAGTATGGTAAAGACAGGATAGCTGGATGAGGTCAGCATCATAAAGACAGGACAGCTGGGTGATATGAGTATTTTAAAGACAGGATAGCTGGGCAATGTCAGTATGGAAAGACCGGACAGCTGGGTGATTTTAGTATTGTAAAGACAGGATACCTGGGTAATATCGGTATGGTAGAGACAGGACAGGTGGTTGCTGGATCAGGTCAGTATTTTAATGACAGGACAGCAGTGAGGTCAGTATGGTGAAGAGAGGACATGCACGTAGCATCAGTAGGGACTCTATGGTAAAGGACAGCCAGACCTCCTTCCCCCACCCTTCTCCTCCTTCCCCCACCCTTCTCCTCCTCCCACCTCATATATCACTTTGATACATATCTCAGTGGCACAGTGTTTTTATACCTGATTATATATAATTGTGAAGAAACCTTGGTTTCCAAATTCATCCATTACTACATCAGGAAACAATAACTCAACTTTCAGGGTACTCGCTACAGTGTCTGAAAGAGAAAGAATAAGTGACACAATATTATTGGTTATGCAATGTACTGTAAACTTATTCAATATACATAAATGGCAAATGGAATACACGGACACTCTGAAATATCACATAAACACTCTCCTGGGGACAGTACAAGAACAGGAGAGTGTATAACATAACATTGGTATAAAGTCGTGCCTGTTAAGTCTTTGGATTACAGGTTACAAAATCTTACTTCTCCAGCATCAATATAAATCATTTTATGTGTTTGCAAGACCACTTATTTTTTGCACTACGAATGTTTTGAGATTTGAGAAATATTAAAGAGATGAAGTTGAATTTTCGCCACTCCCCCCTGTCAACCATAACTTATGACGGAATGGTTACATAAAGTGGGCCAGACAGAACTGTCATTCATTTGTCGATGCAGTGCAGGAGTGGACACGTGTTGGTGAAATTACCAACTTACCAAGTTTATCACAGTTGATTGTTTTATTATGTCCCCTGCTTCCGATTTGGAGCATCCATGTTCCTTGTATGTCTTCATATGAACAGTTTGCGGGAGTGTCGGCCTTTACAATACTTGTCGCACAGAACGCAGCGAAGATAAGCGCTATAAACAAAGACATTTTGATTGCTGAACAATCCCACGACCACCAGGCAAATGAACGAAGCTTGTGACCGCGCACTTGGCCATATGACAGGTCACATGATATTTTCGTGACCTTCACCTTGCTTTTTTTTAAGTCATGTGACGATTCTGTCTGTGCGTCTTTCCCAAAACTGACAAGTGAATTTCATTGTCATTTTGGGTCGTGAATTAATTTGTGTTCAGGGTTCCCATTCAACTGACCACGATGTTTTCGTTCCTTCAGAGAATTCTGGACTGGTTCAAAAGTCTTTTCTGGAAAGAAGAGATGGAATTGACTCTTGTAGGGTTACAGTATTCAGGAAAAACAACGTTCGTAAATGTCATAGCGGTAAGCATGGACGTCAAAAGGCACTCCGCCTCCCCAAAATGGAAACTTCACTTCCGCCTTTGTCAGTTTGTAATCACCACAATTGATGGGACGTCTGCAGGTTTGCAGGAATGAAGACGGATGGAAATATAACTGTTGTATTCTATGCATAATTTCTGGACCAACCCAGCAAACTGCATCCCCATACAAACATTTAAAGGGGGGGAACTGTACCGCATGAGGTAACTTCCTTGATCATCTGTTTTGGGGAAGTATTTACTGCCCTAACATTAATTATAGTAGCATTTGTGTTGGCATTTCTCTTTTCAAAACAGGAACGAAGTCTCATTATTTGGCAAATCTGGTTTGTTGGCAAATCCTGGGACAGGTCTAATAATAACTGAAATAGATTATCATGAGAAACTGGTACATGCATCAATTTAAGATTGTTGATGAGACAATTTCTCAAATTGTCATATTTGGGGCAGACAAGAAGGAAAAGTTTTTCATCTGCCATTGCACCAAAGAGGACAGACTGTGCATACAAAGCCTCAGCTTTTTTACACCAAGCCAATTGCTGTGTTCACACTGCAAAATAGACTTCATGTATCAGACTAACATCCCTGTTTAAAATCTGAGGTGTAAATGACCACCTATGAACGAGAGACGAACCAATGAGAATTCACACACAATCAGGGTGACGTGTTCCACAACTAGCTATGTCATTCCTTCTAACATGGCAGATGGGTTGGCCCGATATACAGGTCAATCAATCAATAACCCATTTTTGAGGCGAAAATCTCTACGCAGACAGGCAATCTGCTATTATGTACTAAGACTAGTTGTCTTGGCTCAAGGAGCTTGAACTATTGAGCAGTGCCATGATAGATGCATGTATGAAACACAGTGAACCCTACGCCAATGGGGGGGTGCTAAGCTAAGAATCATAGATCGAGGTTCATGGCACAATGGGCTAATCATTTCAATGTACTTCCCCAGAAATCTTCCCTGAGACTTGTAGATTCATTCAGTCATTTGATACACAAGGCAGGAGAGAGAGAGAATTAAGGTTTAACTTCGCGTTCAACAATATTTCAGCAATATAGCCATGTGAGTCTGACCTCCTTATATGTTTGAGAGGATATTTCTAGATAACCAGGGCACTGGCATAAATTGATTTTGGAGATCCTGGTTTTAATCAGTTCAAGAAATATCATGCTGGAGACAAATCCTCTAATTACAATTCAATCACTCTATTGAACTTCAATCACCCAATTTTGTCGATGAAATTCAGTCAGTCATTCCAATATCATGAATATAATTGATAACCCTCTAAAATCAGTCAATTAATGAAGAAATATTTATCTGCATGATTTTGGTTCATTTAGAGTACTTCCTATTTAATATATTTGGTCACCACCTGATTTTATGGTGGAAAATTTCTCTTCCTACGATTGAATCAACAGAATTCCGTAACAGCAGTAAACCTTCAGTTACTGTGTGGTATGAATTTGAAAACAAACAAAAAAAATAGGTCCAGGTCATCTGCATGATGTGGTATGAATTTGAGAAGCCTGGCTATGATCAAGTTATATATACCTCACACCCTCCATGACATGTCTGATATCCTTGTCATTTCTGTATATTGCGAGATGGTCATGTGTCAAAGACTTCCATGAATCTGAATTTTAAATGAACCCTGAAGCTTTTGCTTTTTATACGCCCGCCCAAAAGGCGGTCGTATTATGTGATGGCGGTTTCCGTCCGTCTGTCCGTCTGTCCGGTTCTCGTGTCCGGTCTATATCTGGGACAGTTTCCTATCCACAGCTCCAATTTTTGGTGAGTGGATACCCTACGGGGAGACGATGTGTCGCGTACCAAAATGAAGGTCGAGGTCACAGGTCAAAGGTCACTGGCCTAAAAAACAGGAAATCACTGAAGTGTTCGTGTCCGGTCTATATCTGTGAACGTTTTCTGTCCACAGTTGCAATTTTTTGTGAGTGGATACGCCAGATGGAGACGATGTGTCGCGTACCAAAATTGAGGTCGAGGTCAGAGGTCAAAGGTCACTGTTGCCAAAAATCAGGAAATCATTGATCGTTCACAGTTTTCTATCTACAGTTCTAATTTTTGGTGAGTGGATGCCCTAGGGGGGGAACGATGTGTTGCATATTAAATGTAGGTCAAGGTCGGAGGTCAAAGGTCAGTGTGATCGAAAAATCAGGAAATCGTTTAAAATTTCTAATTTTTTGTGAGTGGACTCAATAGGCGGAAATGAAGTGACGCATACCAAAAATTAGGTCAAGGTCAAAGGTCACCGACCTCAAAATTAGGAAATTATTAAAAATAACATTTTTTGTGTCAGTAGATACATTAGGGGGACACAATGTGTCACATACCAAAATGTACGTCAAGGTCAAAGGTCAAGGTCACTGTGACCCCAAAATCGTGAAATTGTTAAAAATCATGATTTTTTGTGTTCATTGAGAAATTGAGGGGAGACGGTTTGTCTTGTACCAAAATTTAGGCCAAGGTCAAAGGTCAAGGTCACTGTGACCCCAAAATCAGGAAATCATTAAAAATCATGATTTTTTGTGTGCATTGATAGATTGAGGGAAGACGATGTGTTGTGTACCAAAATTGAGGTCAAGGTCAAAGGTCAAGGTCACTGTGACCCCAAAATCAAGAAATCATTAAAAGTCACATTTTCATATGCCTCTCGAAGACGAGGTCGTGTAATGCGATGTTGCGTTCTGTCCATTCATCCATTAACATTTGTTGTCCATGCGATAGCTCTAGTTTCAAGGTATGGATTGGTACCAAACTTTGAGTATACCTTACTCGCATGGCAAAGTGGAGCCATACATATGAGATCAATTTGTCAAAGGTCTAGGTCGCAGTCCCCCAAAACTGAATCGAGCTTAGCTGACTAAATGTGTTGGAATATTGTTGGAATATTCGAAGTTCTTTCCCCTGCATTTATATGGTATTGTCCTGTGGAGTTGTCTCCCATGTTTGAAACGCTCATTTAGTTAAACTGTTGTGAAATAAAAACCATACATTTACTAATTTAACAGGGAGAGGAGTCCTTTATGAACTTCACACCTGTTTATTAACTCAAGAACAAAGGTTTACTTCATCTCTTTCTTCTTCCTTCATGAAAAATTCTCTCGTCTGAAAGGAATCCATTTGCAGGAAAACTACTATTTTCTTGTGTTTGTCTATTGTCGATTTCAGTCTGGGATATGTGAGCTCTAAGCTCTTGCTTCAAGGTCAACTAGTTACCAAGAGTTGAGCTCATTTTAGTTTATCATTCAATATAAGATGTGATATATGTTACATTCTTATAAGCAAAAAATTGTAGACCTTTCTCTGGATTGCTAGATCAATTGGAATCAAGGCTATTAAACAACCTTGAAATTTGAACCAATGTAATTCCAGATATACGGGCGTATATTGAAGCCCCTTGGGCTCTTGTTTTTTTTACTTTCAGTCCGGCCAGTTCAGTGAAGACATGATACCAACAGTAGGCTTCAATATGAGGAAAATTACAAAAGGGAATGTTACAATTAAGGTAAAAGTTGACTGGCATTAGTAGCAATCTGATCTGATTGGGATTTTCCTGATATCAATTTGGAAGAATGAACTGACCTGCTGTGTGGCTACTCACATAATTTTCTGATTCTTACATTTTCATTTCTGCCTATGTTATACTATGGGGGAATATATTTGACTCGTTACAACTGTAACAGATGTGGTGAATATCTATCATATTATTACTATTTAAAGAAATGACCTTGCTCTACATGCACATAAGTGATAATTTGGGCAAAAATATCCCCCATGGTATTACCTAGGCCATAATCAATATGTCATGTATGTGCGAACCAGAAAATTATCCCAGAAGCCACTGCACATCATGCATTGGTGTACAGTCAATCCATTTGTCTGAATTGATATGGGGTAACATCCACTCACTGTCTCCTTGTGTGTCATTTAAAATATTAATTCACCAAGATGTGTAGTTTTGTAACAACAAAAATGGAACTATCAGTGCTCCAGATATTTTTTTTTTATGAGGAGTACTATACTCCTCCAAATTTGTTCGAAGGAGTATCGCTTGTCATACCAGGAGTATTAACGGTTCTGAAAAACTTCTGGTCCGGACAAGTTGTTGACGCACGGACAAAGGGACGTACATGCCGATCACAAGACCCAGCAGCCCTATGGGTTGAGGGGTAAAAAGCAGTAATAATGGTTATTTTGCGTGTCCCGGACATCTTTAACCGAATCACACATGATGTGATTGCTGCAGTGAAAAAAATGGCTGCTCACTATAGCAACGGTACTGTTTCCAGCAAGCTCTCCAGTCTCCGTGCAAGGGTATTGCTGATGAACTATATGACAACAACGTAAAACACCCCCGGAGACAGATTTGTCTCCCTTTATATGCCTTGCTGAGATCAGGAGACCGAGTAAACGGATTGACGGCATCGTTTATTAGAGAAATTTTACGCATTGATTTTGGCGATAAGGCATATCAGCTATTTATCGGGCGTATTTGTTACGCCTAGATTTCAGCATGCATGCGTTTTTGAACTTTTTGTAGGCGTAAATTACGCCAATACGCCCCTTATCTGGAGCACTGAACTATGTACAACTCGTGTATTTGTTTTGGTCATGTAGATTATTGATGAATGAGATAGATGCAGATAGAAATGAATGAGTACTGTCATCACTGTACTGCCTTGAAAACTTCAAACAACATCCTTAGTTGGAGTACATGCACATTATAAAACTTTTTCCTCTGAATTTGTCCACATGGGAAAATTCACAATGGACCTGATTCCATGTACCAAGACCTGACCAGGAGACATTGAGATTGTGCTCAGGTGGAGAACATGTAAATGAATGAATGGCAAATAATTACAGGGATGAATAATTTCAATGAGTTTCTCCAAAAGGGTGCATAAACTCAAGTCTGGACCAGGCCTTGTGTGAAATTGTATTTGTCCATTTCAGTTGTGGGATATAGGTGGCCAGCCAAGGTTCAGGAGTATGTGGGAGAGGTACTGTAGGGGAGTTAACGCAATAGTGTGAGTATAATCCCGAATCTGAGAGTGCTATTTGAGGTGAGAGTTGGATAATCATGTCTAACTGTTTATCAACATTGTCACATGTGAACTTCTGTATTGTTAATTAACGTACTGGTTCATGTATTTTCACTTTGACCTAACTGGTGATAGCTTACATATATATTCATGTAATATTTGCCAAATTATACATTATTCTAAGCATAATGTCATTTTCTTTGAATACTGAGAAAGTACAGTATAACGTATAAAATTATGTCAGTTATTAAAAGTTCAAAATATTTATTTTCCAATAAGGAGACAGTCTGTGTCAAACATTCGCCCTCTGTCAGATGAATCCATATTCTCAGACCTCCCATTACATTATCTATCCCACAATCAATCTGTGAAGGTGAAATTGGGGTGAATTATTAGAATGTGTCACAAAGTTCATGCATACATGTTCAATGCATTCTCCTCTATATCCCAGTGAAGTCCGCATGAGCTGGGCAGAAGACTGAAAATTTTAAATATACTTGCCAACTTACTACTCAAACTGAGCTCAAATGCTTTTTATTGTGCGAATAATTGGAGGAAAATACAGTAAACCTATTACTTAAAGAAATCTGTCAAGTTTTATACACCAGCCCAAAAGACGGACATATTATGTGATGGTGATTGGCATCTGTCCGTTCTTATGGGTCCAGTCTATATCTGTGACAGCTTTCTATGTATAGTTCTATTCTTTGTGTGAGTGCATACAGTAGGTGGACATGAGGTGACATGTTCTAAAATTGAGGTCAAAGTCAAAGGTCACTGTGGCCCAAAAATCAGGAAATCAATTAACTGTTCGTGTTAGGTCTATATCTGTGACAGTTTTCTGTGTGGAGTTGCATTTTTGTGTGTGTGTTTATGCTAGATGGAGACGATGCGAGGTCCAGATCAGGGGACAAAGGTCACTGTGGCCTAAATATCATGCTAAAACTGCTAATTTTTATACATCCGCCAAAAAGTCAGACATATTATGTGATGGCGGTTTCCGTCCATGTGTCCGTTTCTTTATTGCACCAATGTAAACGTCCTGTCTGTCTTGTACGGTCTTCAGTGTTATATGGGGTAGATGGCGGATGTCTGGTTCCATGTTGCTTCAAAGATTTCTTCTGTTGCTTCAAAGATTTGACCAAAAATTTGATCAAGGTCAAAGGTCACTCTGACCCCAAAATCAGAGAATCAATAAAGATAACTTTTTTTTACTTGTGTTGGATACATTAGAGGGACACGGTGCGTTACGTACCAAAATGTAGGACAATATCCAAGGTCAAGGTGGCCCCCATTAAACAACTTTGAAATATACTGAAGCCCCTTGGGCTGTTGTTTATGAGTGGATTCAATAGAGGGAAAGACGTTGCACACCAAAACTGAGGGCAAGGCCAGAGGTTTCTGTGACTCCAAAATCAGAAAATCATGAAAACTTGATTATTATTTTTTGTGTGTGTCAGTATTCCAGGGAGAAACTGTGTCACATACTAATATTGAGGTCAACTTCTTATCCAGCCATACATTGAAGCCAGTGTTTGCTCTTGTTAATTCTGTTTTATTTTCTCCCCAGTTATATGGTGGATGCTGCAGACCACGACAAACTTGAGGCTTCCAGAAACGAGTTACACAATTTACTTGACAAACCTCAGCTTCAAGGCATTCCTGTTCTAGTCTTAGGAAACAAGAGAGATTTACCAGGAGCACTCGACGAAAAGGAAATCATCGAGAGAATGTAAGAATCCTCTAACCAGCACTGTACAAAAACAGTTTTAAAATGCCCTTTGTTTTAAAGTTTTTGATTATTAAATGTCAGTTAGAAAGCTAGGAAAACAATTCTGACAGTTTTACCTATCTGTAAAATTGAAAGTTACTAAAAGTATTTCTCATGTTGTGTTATGCGAAACACTTTTGAAGCCTACCGTAATTCCTCTGATAATTCAATCATCACATTATAATTCAATCATCACATTATAATTCAATCACCCCCAATTTTGTGGACAAAATTCAATCAGTTGATCAAATAACTTTGATCGCCATATAAAATCATTAAAATGATTAGGAAATAATGCATTATTTAATTGATTTTGGATCATATGGGTACTTTCTGTTCTAATAAATTTGATCACCCCTGATATTTTGGTCGGAAATGTCACTTCCTGTGATAGAATTATTGGGGGAATTACTGTAAAACATATTTGGGATTGACTAATTTGTTGCTGAGGTTCTTAGCCATAGTCCTAATTGCATGGCAGGGCATCTATGTTCATGTGGACACATTGACTGTTGGCTTTCTCATTGTATTTTTTGTATCCAGGAATTTATCTGCAATCCAAGACAGAGAAATTTGTTGCTATTCAATATCATGCAAAGAAAAGGAAAATATTGGTGAGTTTTTTATTACTTTAGGCTGAATATAATAAATTTCTAGCTGCACAGGCACAATTTCTACATCTTTACGAGTCCGGAAATCCCTGAATCATTACAGAGGGTTTACCTGGACCATAATCCCTGAATCATTACAGAGGGTTTACCTGGACCATAATCCCTGAATCATTACAGAGGGTTTACCTGGACCATAATCCCTGAATCATTACAGAGGGTTTACCTGGACCATAATCCCTGAATCATTACAGAGGGTTTACCTGGACCATACTCCCTGAATCATTACAGAGGGTTTACCTGCACCATAATCCCTGAATCATTACAGAGGGTTTACCTGCACCATAATCCCTGAATCATTACAGAGGGTTTACCTGGACCATAATCCCTGAATCATTACAGAGGGTTTACCTGCACCATAATCCCTGAATCATTACAGAGGGTTTACCTGCACCATAATCCCTGAATCATTACAGAGGGTTTACCTGCACCATAATCCCTGAATCATTACAGAGGGTTTACCTGCACCATAATCCCTGAATCATTACAGACGGTTTACCTGGACCATAATCCCTGAATCATTACAGAGGGTTTACCTGCACCATAATCCCTGAATCATTACAGAGGGTTTACCTGGACCATAATCCCTGAATCATTACAGAGGGTTTACCTGGACCATAATCCCTGAATCATTACAGAGGGTTTACCTGGACCATAATCCCTGAATCATTACAGAAGGTTTACCTGGGCCATAATCCCTGAATCATTACAGAGGGTTTACCTGGACCATAATCCCTGAATCATTACAGAGAGGGTTTACCTGGACCATAATCCCTGAATCATTACAGGGGGTATACCTGCACCTTTCTGCAGATTCAAATGAGTTTCCAAGTCATTATGTCTGTTACACAATCTTGTTCATTTCATACTCCACTGTTGTTTTGAATTGGTAAACAGTTGTCTGAAGCCTGCAGTTTTCACATTGACATCCGATGTCGATTTTTGCCTGACAGCAAAGGTAGTCTAGCCAGAGATGTAATTCAAAGCAGTAAAAACTGAAACCTCGCAGCAGATTGGTGTACATGTACAACAATGAGGTGAAGATCATACTTGGCTGTCCCCATCTCGTCACAATGTTGCTTCAATCTTCACCTGATTTGTAGAATAATTGTGGTGGGAAGTGTTCACATTATTTGAACAGTTCGGAATGACTATTGTGAAATATGTTGTGTTGAATAAATGGTTAATAGTGTCCAAACTTGTCAATGAACAAAATCAGTAGAAGATTGAGCAGTGATTGGATTCACATCGAGTCAAAACAGGGTCAACAGGATGTTGAAAACCCTGTCAAAATATATTCCATTGTGTTCACTTATTTTGTTGTACTGTGGGAACCCAGGGGTGCACAAATTGGAGAATACAATAGTGACCAAATATGACAGAGAAATAAATGAGTGCCTAAATTGAGAGGTGTCCAACTTGAGGATACCGAGTCCTCCTGCAGGCACTTTTACACACCCTCTAGAATTTCTCTTCATACAGATAAAAATATGCCTCATAGCTGTGGTAATGTATATATTTCTTGCAAACGCATTTCTTAACAATTGCAAATATATAAATGTGTTCACCGTACATCTGTAGCTTGTGAAGCTATTCGAATTTTTTTAAATATTTTTTAAAAAAATAACCTTGTTTAAATGGCTATTTTCAAGAAAAGTATTCAACTTATCGTAACTTACATCATCATTTCCTGTAGAAAACAACTCCAACAGGAAATCCTTGTCTCAGTTTTGTCAATTTCGGTCTAGTTCTTATTCTATTGACATTTAATTCAACTTCAAAGTTCAAAACTGTGAGTTGCTCGATTTTGTAAAGAACTGTTCTATTAAATGTCAATAGGATGAGAACTAAACCAAAAATGATAAAACTGAGACACAGATTTCCTGTTGGAGTTGTCTTCTACAGAAATGATGAAGTAAGTTACGATAACGTGAATACTTTTTTGAAAATAGCATTTAAAAAATTAAAATAAAATTTTGAATTAATTTTTTTTTAAATCCAAATATCTTCACAAGCTACAGGTTTACAGTGAACACATTTATTTCATTGGAATCCTTAAGAAATGTGCTTTCAAGAAATATTTTCAGCTGTATAAAGACAAGTTCTAGAGGGTGCGTAAAAATATGTGCAGGAGGACCCAGTATCTGGATGCTCAAAACACTTGTCAGCAAAATGCAGCACCTCTTTTTCCTTTATTGTTTTGGTCAGCTTTTTCTCTGAATTTAGGAGGCGTGTACACAAACTTTTCATGTGATGTCAATACATGAATAAAATTATGATATTTTTGTTATTTTCAGATATAACATTACAGTGGCTCATTCAACACTCAAAGGGTGGCCGTTAACATGTGCGAGAGACTGTCTAGGGAACAAAATTTGTCATGAATTTGATACTGTATGAGAGAGGATAAAGTGGAGCTGGAGATAATATGGATTACACAGCCTATCAGTACTCTGATTATATTTGCCTTTTGGCTTTCCATTCCACCTTATTTGGGCAGAATGGCATATTGTCTTGAAGAATCATCACAAACTTAGGACACTGTATGTGGACTGAACTCGTGACAGGACATATTCTAGCCTGGATATTCCACATTTTTGGTGGCGTGAGATGTATGTATGTATATAGCTATCATGTAGAATCAACAGGTGATCGCTCAGTTTTGAGAGGTAGAAAATATTGTATCTAATAGGAGAATGTTTTCTCTTGTATAGCATGTATACTGGAAATATTTGAATTTCTACGTTCTAGTGCCCTCTCCAGGTATGTCGCATCAAATGAGTTAAAAGGGGCAAGGAAGCCTGTCAAACAACATACCATGCCTGAACATTTTATTGTTTAGACAGGATTCTGGGTTACAGAGGTTCTACACCATGGAAACTGGAACAACATAGATTTTGATTTAAGGTGTGCGCTACAGGTAAGAAGAGCACACCTAAAATCCGACGACCCAGAACAGTAAAACCATTGTAATACTGAATATTTTAAGATTTGTTAAATCTAACAAATATTAAAATAATGAAACCTGGAGCAGGCAGGTGTTGTCTACCTATTTCTCGCCAACAATAAACTTGACTTGAGGTCTGTCAGTCTACTGCTCACCTGGATCCTTCCATACCTGTATTTAGGGTTAGCCCATTTGCTCACCTGCATGCAATGAATATGTAACCCAGGTGAGCAGTTGATTGTTGCTCACCTGACTTTTTCTAATGTAAGACTTGTTATTAGGACCATGGCACCTGCCAGTGTATAAGAGTTTACGGTAATTTCCCTATTAATTCACCTTCCAAATTTAATTCGAAAACGGCCGATTTTTCCCCTGTCGTGATTTTGTCCATCCTAATAAAACGAAAACGGGAGCATTTTCAATATACCCGTGAAACAATAAATTCGAACACTCCCGTTTTCGCCATGGAGTTCGTGCCGATGAAAGTAAAGTGAATATGTACTATAATCTCGTATAGTATATCGGCGTATGAGAAACAACAGGGAATGGTACAATATTATCAGACTGAATTACTATTACTTACAGTCCATAAGGAAAAAAATTGATTCAATTAACATCGCAGTCCTGTAATTTTATCCTAACTTGATTGCGTTTCGCCGCAGTCGGGAAAAATATATACGGTAAAAAATCCGAAATGGCTTGAATGAAAAGTCGGTCAGGTGAAACAAAAGTTTCAAACTCTTCTCTGCAAACTTTTACCGCATGATGTGTGTCTTTCAACATTTAAATTTACTGAGCTGGTTTTACTTGACTACAATTGTTTTAGAAGCGACACTAAAGTCAAAACGCACATCTCGTGCTTCTGGCATACCACCGCATTGACGGACCATTTGGAGTCTTTGACCTTGAACTTGCAAATTCCCGGCAAGTTTGTTTCATAGAATTTGTTTACGTTAATTTTACTATGATGATTTCATTGGCTGAGAACAGTCAGCGGGTCATGGATTAACTTTTCTAGGGCGTGCACGTGATCTTGTTGTGTCACGCCTGCACACGGTTTCAAGAGCGCGGGTATTACATCAGACCACATGGTCGCTATAAATAGACTAAAGCTTCCCCATGTCTGTGTCGTCGAAATTATTCTCTGTCATTATTTCCAGTATATTTTAGGCCTGATTGGATTTCGCTGCCTGATAAACTAAACACAAAAATACTTTGGCGACTAAACACTTCATCAATCAAAAATTCACTCTCCACTTTGGCGAGTTACTCTATTTTTTAATCGACACATTGGCGAGTGACTGAAAAATTCAGTCGCCAGTTGTCATTTTTAGTCGCCATTGTCGACCGGGTTTTGTGAGCACTGAAATACTCTAATATGTGTTACGTGTATAGTTTTATATTTCCAGAATATTCTTTCAATTCCATGTCAGTTAGGTTTCATAATATAGATCATCGCTAATATTGAACAAAAAGGAAGGAATACGTTCAATGTTATGGCCAACTTTTACGATGTTATTACGGACGCAAATTTACGGACGTCCGCTTAAAAATCTGCATGATCTTGCTGAACGGGCTGCTGAACTTGTCACTCGATCAGTATGCTTGACTTCCTCAAATAAAATTAGATGCCTTTATCAGGGTAGAGGAGATTTTCTGACATCATACACTGCCTTTTATGGAAACTATGATGAGATATCAAAGTTAATACACGGTAATAAATACGATCACTACGACCACGGCAAAGTGGTCCACCATTTTGGATCTTCCGTGAAAGTCGGCGCGACATTTAATTCGAACACTCGCGTTTTTCTGGAATTAGCTCAACAAATAATTCGAAAGTAGCCAATTTTTGGAGTGGTAAGTTTCATCACTACATCGCGAATTAATAGGGAAATTACCGTAACCACTGTTTGTCGATTCAGGGTTCAGACATTACCAATCTAGTTTCACTCTAGCTAGACAGGTTACGGTTCTGGGGTTATGAAAGCCCCAATTTACAACACTCGTGCAGCCACAAAGTTGGATTTCCCTACCTTGTTCACATACTACATGGAATATATTTTCAGAGCAGAGCAGATATCTCTCAAAATAGTATTTACATTCTTTTCTTGTTGAATTAATCCACCGCCTCCTGTCCAGCATACAAGGTATTATGGGAGATTTCTCGAGTCTGAATGGATTTTTATAGAAATTCTGGTACATCAAGGGTTAATTAAATATTCTGGTTTATAGCACTTTATTGGTCAATTTAAATTTTCAAAAAAAAATTCTGTATTTTCATTGGCTCATGGATGAAAGAACAGAGAGAGTTTGTGTCAAAAGTCCATCACTCGTTTGATCATAATAAAACCTTGCTCGTGAAAACTGACAATGCCCAATCTTGCTGTTCTCACTTTCCATTGTTTTGAACCTGTCCAAACCAACACTTTCTACTTTCTGGTGTACAGCACGGTAGATATAGACTGGTTTTGCTGTTCTAGAGAACTTAATTAATACTGTCTGTGACTTTATATGCTATTTATATTATTTGATGTATCAGTGTTGTCAAATTGTGAGTATACGTCTGACCTGTTTTCGACCAGCCTTGTTAATATCTATACCTGTATTCACACTTAATGCCCTGTTGGGAAGACTCGCTCTATTGATTTTAATCACATGTGAATACCGAGAGGTCGTACTCTGGATAGATCTAGCGTTTGACCCTGCTTCAAGGCAATTTCTGCCATGCTTCATGCCTATCCATTTAGTGCTGTCAAAGTATCCCAGAATATGAAGAGTTGATGACTTGTGGTCATTTGTCATTGGGTTGAACAAACACCCAGCTGACCATGGATGTATAAAAAAGAAATAGAAACTTGTGCACTCCTCTGAAATTTGTCTTCACAAAAGGCATCTCCATGATCAACAAATGATTCAAGTACAAATGCATTTAATTTTGAGAAGGAATCCGATCAAATTCTGATTTCATCATCTTTGGTATCAATTTTGTTCTTTTATCCACTTTATTCAATGACGTTATTCTTTTAGACCACTGGTGTTAAAACAAAAGACAGAATTCATGTGGTATGGCAAGTGTGTGTCTGTTTAACCATTCTTCCATTATTTGTTCCCTGCCAATTACTTTGTGCACCACCACTCTATTCTAGTCTTTTGTTTATTTGGATGCTTCAGTATGAATTTTGTATGTAATCACATTTCTCAATGGATCAAATATTGATACAAGTAACCTCCTTATAGATATAATAGATATAATTATTAACTTATTCACAAAATCGATATTTCTAGTGACAAATATGTGAAATATTGGACCTGTTTTCCAGGCGCTGTTTTCTGTTAAAAAGAAAATATGAAAAAAGGAAAGATTATGCTTTCATAGATGTACATACCATATGTGAATACTGGTAGCTGGTTTTTGTGTATTTCTATAATTTTGAAAACATAAAATACTGAGTAGATAGGAGTCGGTCAGTCGGTTACATGGGCGTTGCCAGAATTTCTCAAGAAGTGGTCGTTTCCTGTGTTTACTTATTAGAGAGCCCAGTAGTCTGTCCAGCATAGGAAAATAACATATGGTTGGGCACTGAAAGGGGATCTTTCGCACCCAATGACCCCTCCTAACGATGGCCTTGAGTAGAAACATGTATTTTATTGTGAATGATCTCCAAAATGATTCACATGTGAACAACACATCGTCCTCTATATTGGTCTGTAACATATCACCTGTCAGCTCATCTATACGATCATCATAGCTTCTAGTTGTCCAATCATCCCTCCGCGTACAACGATGAACATATCTCATCATACCCTATGTAGGGAGACATAAATTTGTGCCTCTGCTATGGGTGAGTGCCACAGATGGTAGGGTCATGTGGCTGTGATGTATCCAATCATAATCAAAGGTTAGGTCATTATGATCAAGGATAACCCATCCCGTAAGGAACTGGTTTGGCACCGAGGGATATTCGTTTGTCTTGTGTATTTTTTTTGGAGGCTTTTCACCATGCTGCTGTCCATGTGCAGCCTTGTTACACATGGTCTTTCGTGTGTCTGGGTTTAAGCAAGACTGGATAAAGTGTTGTTTTCATTGGTTAAAACTAGTTTTGCTACTGTCACATGACCACAGCTATGTCTGTCACATAGATCAGAGTGATGGAAAGGAACTATACAAAAATATTTGGCATGTATGCCTAGAATTACCTGCATGTTGGTATGTCTAATAACTAACCAGCTTTCTGAATTCAGCAGTTAAAAATTATCTCCCAACACCAGAACAAATATTAGTATCCGAACACGGGATTGAAGCAGTTTTATAGTTGCTTTAGTTCATGCGACATTCTTGATTTATTTTCACTCAGTTTTACTGTGTTAAATGTGATAATAATGAATTGGCATTGCTGAGATTGTTGTTGTTGTATGATATTGTATTTATCGTCCTATATGTATAAGACCATACCTGTATATATGGACACAAGCACTGTACAATAAGCTATATTTAGCCAGTATTAAAGCATTTGATTAATTTGTCTCTCACAGTTGTCGTCGTGTACGTTTATAAACTCTCTCTTTGATGTTACACCATTATCAATGCTCCTCCTCCATTTTGTATGTATCTGTAAGATCTTACTGTCTTGCGTTACAACAAGTTTCAACAAACATGACATTCCTTCTGTCTGTCTGTCACACCTCAAATGTGTCAACAAGTGCTTGGTTTGGATGTTCCTGCAACTTTGCAGGCTTATTGTCCCACACCACTTAATTGGGAGAGGACTATGGAAATGCTGTTCGTCCGTCTGCCCGTCAATCTGTCATGCCATGCGTCTGTCTATGCATCTGTTTCAAGTGTTGTGAATTCAATTCCTCAGTACATAACATAAGAGCTAGAGCTTAGTCCTTTGATACGTGGCTGTCTTATGGGGGCCTTGGGTCATTTGTTCACTCCAGGCTGCTGACAACCTATTTCAATGGTCACGGGTCAAAATGTGAGCAGCTTTGTGAATGTAATATCTCCAGGTCATATGGGTATGCCGGATATGTGATACAAAGCTTTCTTATGAAGACTTCTATGTCCTTTACACTCTGTACTGGCCTTGACCTATATCCAAAGTACAGGCGTCTAGTCCATCCTTTAGTATTCAGTCGTCATCCATTAAAGAATATTCATGTCCATAACCCAAAGACCTAATTCATATAATAGATTTGGCACCAAATTAAAAGAAAAATCATAGGATACATTAAAAACATGAGTAGTGTGACTAACGTCACAGGACCTACGAAGTAGGGTGAAGAAGATGACTTGGGGGTCCAAGTGTGATGTTTTAGGTCACCTAAGTAGGTCAAATTTTCATCAGAAGTATGTCAGCTCAGAACTTGCTGGTAACAGTCCCTTAATGCATGTTTATGCCAAAAATCAAGGTTCCAATGTCAACGGTTCTCCTTATTTTGCCGACAAAAGGATTCGGATGGACTGACTAACTCACTCATTACCAGACAATTTGCAAATGAGAGACTAGGCTAGTTTGCTGCAAGAGAGAAGTGGTCAACAGTTTTCAATGATGCCACAAAGACATCACGAAGTTCCAAAAATATAAAATCTGTATCACTGATCATATTCTTAATCCATATAATATATGTTGTAAAGTCATTATCTAGAGTATGATGTATCTCAATCACGCTTTGATTGTGACTTGATATGAACGCTATGCAGATGTTGAAATACATAGGTTCATACGGCCCCTAGCTCCGGGTTAAGCGGAATTAGACAAGTTATGAAACATAATGCCATAGATCTTGCACGCTACGCTCCTATTTTGCTATCGGCATGCGATATGTATTGCCAAATTTTAGAAACTTTGAGTGGATGCGTTTGATGATATAACAGTCCTGTTTCATAAGTTTCTGTGATAATGTTTTGTGATGTTGATAAAAATTGTCAAATTTAACACTGGATCTAGCAAATGCTACCAGGCGAGATATGTATACATTATATGCAGGTCCCTGGTGTATTACAGTCCAGGTAGGGATAATTTACGATGCAAAAATTGTAATCATCAGGTCAAAATGTGAATAGGAATATTTGAATAGATTATCTAAGGAACAAATTGAGCTAGAGACTTCATGTTTGACACAATTATGCTACCTTACAAGGGCATCTGACTAACCATGACCTAGTCAGTCCTTTTGCATGTGAACACGATGTCTGTGGCACAAACTGAGCTAGGGTTTGATCTTTCACACACTGTTGCATTATGATAGCCCTACAGTGAAATTCACTCTGGACTATTTTCAAAGATAAGGTTGAAATATGAATAACAGTACATCCTACATGCTGGTGAACAATGCCTGAATGTAAGGATAGAATAATGCATGGGCAATTCCATTGTATGCAATGTTATGATGGGAGATAAACCTGAGTGAACAGGATACAAAGGGGATATGAGAATATGCCACTTCATCAAGATGCAACCACTGGTGTACCATATTCGTTCAGTGTTGTTAAGTTAACATGCATGTTCCAGCTCTCGTGGAGAGCAAGTTCCTTTTCCTGTGGAACTGCTTTCACAAGATGGTGGCAATGCTCTGAATATGTTGCTTCATTACAAGGTGATGGAAATGAGACTAGGAAGAGAAGTCATCTGCTGCATGACTCATGAGCTATGCCAAATATACACTAGCTGTATTATTAATTGCCATCACACACTCCTGCTGCCCAGCTGGTGTCTTGTCTACCATACCTACTCTAAATTGGGTCCATTTTACTCAATAGCATACCTCTACAACATAGTTGACGAATTCAAATTTGCATTAACATTAACAAGAGCTGTATTTGATACCGGACGCCCGTCACACGGTTCAGGGACCGTCGGAGATTTTGCACAGACTTAGGTTCTTTGCTTAGCTTAGTCGATTGGGGCAGTGCATTTCATCTCAAGAGTGGCACAATGATTGATTCACGCTCTTGTGAGTTGTAAAGTTCTGAAGGTGGAATGGTATGTAAAATAGCTGCAGGGTCAGTCTTGTCTGAACGAACTGATTCTCATTGTTCCGTATTTGTAAACATGCGTTAGCCCTACAGTGAAATTCACTCTGGACTATTTCAAAGAAGGCCGACCAGAAGATAGTCCTGCATGTCTGCATTGGAACAGTACGTTATGGATTGGTCTAAGCGAGAAAAAGTTTAACCTACAGTACTCGCTGATTGGCTGGACTTCACCAAGAGCAAGGTCGTTGAAACAATCCGCCATATTGACAGTACTCTTCCCCAAGCAAAACAACTACTGAGAAACCTCAATTCGCAAGAAGTTCTATCAAATCTCCAGAGTAAATTCGTCATAGTCCCAACAGACAAAGCTCCGAATAATATAATATTCATACGTAAATATTACCATTACCAGATGCTGGTTAAAGAATTGAGTGTAGACATATCTTAGTAGTATACAAAGAGTAAATAGACGTAATGGCGCCTCACTGCGCATGCGCAGAAAAAAAAATGTGGCGGTATTGTGGCGGTGTGCGCAGGAGTGTTGTGCGCAGGTATGACGTCACTTCCGGTCTGGGTGAATGGGGCGTGACCTTGGGGGCATGTATTTCTCCGCGGTGATGCGGTCTGGCGGTAATGCGGTCTGCCTCTGCGGTCCGAAAGTAGTCCCAAAACCGTGGGTTTTCGTGAGAATGTTCGGCAATCTGTAGGCACCGCTAGTGGACCGATGGGGTCGAGTGAGGTATCAAAGTGAAGCTTAGGTGAAGGGTCATCTAATGGGCTGGGTGTGGGGTTGACATATCGGCCTTCTGCGCATGCGCGGCGGCCGAAGGGTATGAAAATAGCCTTTTTGGAGTTAGGGGAGCCCCTAGTGGACCGATGGGGTCGAGTGAGGTATCAAAGTGAAGCATTCATGAAGGGGCATCTAATGGACTGGGTGTGGGGTTGACATATCGGCCTTCTGCGCATGCGCGGTGGCCGAAGGGTATGAAAATAGCCTTTTTGGAGCTAGGGAGCCCCTAATGGTCCAATGGGGTCGAGTGAGGTATCAATGTGAAGCATTCATGAAGGGGCATCTAATGGACTGGGTGTGGGGTTGAAATATCGGCATTCTGCGCATGCGCGGTGGCCGAAGGGTATGAAAATAGCCTTTTTGGTGCTAGGGGAGCCCCTAGTGGACCGATGGGGTCGAGTGAGGTATCAAAGTGAAGCATTCATGAAGGGGCATCTAATGGACTGGGTGTGGGGTTGAAATAGCGGCCTTCTGCGCATGCGCGGTGGCCGAAGGGTATGAAAATAGCTTTTTGCAGCTAGGGGAGCCCCTAGTGGACCGATGGGGTCGAGTGAGGTATCAATGTGAAGCATTCATGAAGGGGCATCTAATGGGTTGGGTGTGGGGTTGAAATATTGGCCTTCTGCGCATGCGCGGTGGCCGAAGGGTATGAAAATAGCCTTTTTGGAGCTAGGGGAGCCCCTAGTGGACCGATGGGGTCGAGTGAGGTATCAATGTGAAGCATTCATGAAGGGGCATCTAATGGACTGGGTGTGGGGTTGAAATAGCGGCATTCTGCGCATGCGCGCTGGCCCAAGTGTATGCAAATAGCCGTGTTGGAGCTGGGGAGCTACTAATGGTCCAATGGGGTCGAGTGAGGTATCAAAGTGAAGCCTAGGTGAAGAGGCATTCAGGCAATGGGGTGGGTGCATGTAAAGTTTTTCCTGAAAAAAAAAAAAAACGGAAAACGGACTTTATCGAAAAACCTGGGAAAATGCCTATATGGGGTATGAGGGTATATAGGTCGACGGGCTTAACGGGGCTTGTCTATCAATAGAGTTATCTCCCCCTAGTTCCAGGGTGGGTGTATGTAAAAATTTTCCTGAAAAAATACGGAATACGGACTTTATCCTAAATTACGGGAAAATGCCTATGGGGTATGGGAGGTATAGGACCATCCTGGGAAACGTACTTCTATACATTTGCGGTAGGGTTGTGGGGTCTCGTTTTACTCGTCTCGTCATTTAGAACATGATAGGAAGTGTCCCGTGCGAATCGGTGAAATTTTTGAAAAAGTCACCGAACCCCATATAGTCCCATACTGAGGGTATAGGATCAATGTTTGTCCCCCTGGGAAACGTACTTCTATACATTTGCGGTAGGGTTGTGGGGTCTCGTTTTACTCGTCTCGTCATTTAGAACATGATAGGAAGTGTCGCCGTGCGAATCGGTGAAATTTTTGAAAAAAGTCACCGAGCCCCATATAGTCCCATACTGAGGTATAGGTTCAATGTTTATCCCCCTGGGAAACGTACTTCTATACATTTGCGGTAGGGTTGTGGGGTCTCGTTTTACTCGTCTCGTCATTTAGAACACGATAGGAAGTGTTGCGGAGCGAATCGGTGAAATTTTTGAAAAAAGTCACCAAGGCCTGGATAGGCCCATAGGCCTATACTGCATGGCTATGGGTGTATAGGGCCATACGGGGTGGACATGTTGGAGTCTAGGTGAGTCCCTGGTGGTCCAATGGGGTCGAGTGAGGTCTTATTTTGAAGCTCTCGTGCAGCAGCATCCGACTAGGCTAATGGTTCGTCCGTGTTCAATAGTCTGCGCATGCGCAGTCTGGCCGTAGTATAGAAAACAGGCATTTTGGGTGCTATGTAGGGTGTGTTTGGGTTAGAGGTGGGCTAATCACGGTTCGAATGGGTCGTGTGAGGTGTCAAAGTGAAGCTTGTGGGGTAGAGTCAGAATGGTGTGTTTTTGAATGCAAGTCGCGTCAATCTGCGCATGCGCAGTTGGTTGTATTAAGTAAAGTGGCCATTTTGGGGCAGTACATGAAGGTGTTTGGGGTAGAGATGGACCGCTATGGGTCCGAATGGGTCGTGGAGGGTGTCAAAGTGAAGCTTGTGTGGGGTAGAGTCAGAATGGCGTGTTTTTGAATGCAAGTCGCGTCAATCTGCGCAGGCGCAGTTGGTTGTAGTAAGTAAAGTGGCCATTTTGGGGCAGTGAAGGAAGGTATTTGGGGTCGAGATGGGCTATTCACGGTTCGAATGCGTCCTGGAAAGTGTCATCTTGTAGTTCTCGGGGTGTACATTCCGATTTGAGGGATGTTCGCGTCATCTGTGACGTCATCGGTGACGTCATCGGTACGAGTAGTAGCGAAAGTGGCCATTTTCGGGCAGTACATGAAGGTATTTGGGGTCGAGATGGGCTATTCACGGTTCGAATGCGTCCTGGAAGGTGTCATCTTGTAGTTCTCGGGGTGTACATTCCGATTGAGGGATGTTCGCGTCATCTGTGACGTCATCGGTGACGTCATCGGTTCGTAGCGAAAGTGGACATTTTCGGGCAGTACATGAAGGTATTTGGGGTCGAGATGGGCTATTCACGGTTCGAATGCGTCCTGGAAGGTGTCATCTTGTAGTTCTCGGGTGTACATTCCCGATTTGAGGGTTGTTCACGTCACCTGTGACGTCATCGGTGACGTCATCAGTACGAGTAGTAAGTAAAGTGGGTATTTTGGGGCAGTGAAAGGAAGGTATTTGGGGTCGAGATGGCCATTCACGGTTCGAATGCGTCCTGGAAGGTGTCATCTTGTAGTTCTCGGGGTGTACATTCCGATTTGAGGGATGTTCGCGTCATCTGTGACGTCATCGGTGACGTCATCGGTACGAGTAGTAGCGAAAGTGGACATTTTCGGGCAGTACATGAAGGTATTTGGGGTCGAGATGGGCTATTCACGGTTCGAATGCGTCCTGGAAGGTGTCATCTTGTAGTTCTCGGGGTGTACATTCCGATTTGAGGGGTGTCCGCGTCATCTGTGACGTCATTGATGACGTCATCGGTACGAGTAGTAGCGAAAGTGGACATTTTGTGGGTGCGTGAGGGTGAGTTTGGTGTAGAGATGCACCATCCTAGTCCGAATGCGTCGTGTGTGGTGTCATTTTGTAGCTCTCGGGGTGTACATTCCCAATTGAGGCATGTCCGAAGCATCTGCGACGTCATCGATGACGTCATCAGTAGGAGTATTAGCGAAAGTGAGCCTTTTGGGGCAGTGCAGGAAGGTATTTGGTGTAGAGATGGACCATCCGCGTTGCGAATGCGTCGTGTGGGGTATCATGTTGTAGCTCTCGGAGTATAGACCCTGATTTCAGGGATATTTATAGCATCTGTGACGTCATTGGTGACGTCATTAGTACAAGTTGTAGCGAAAGTGGGCATTTTTTAGCAGTGAAGGATGTTATTTGGTGTAGAGATGGACCATCCGCGGTCCAAATGGACCGTGTGAGGTGTCATCTTGTAGCAACGCCCACCAACACCATTCTTAATGCTTCAACGCCCTGGTGAAATAGCTCAGAAGCTCTGATATTCCATGGAATTGTCACTAATTCTTCGAAATGCGGTGATGCCCGTCAACGCCCGTCGTTACACCTTAACACTCTAACATAACGCCATGATATAGACCAGAGAGAGAACAACAACAGCAACAACAACAAGGATGACACATGAGAGAACAACAACAACAACAAGAAGTTTTTTTCATATAGTTTATTCTCCCCAATGTTACATCATACCCACGCTGGGGGAGCCGCGTTGGGTATATTTACAATTCAAGAAGATTCTTATCCAATCAGAGGCCACCATTTGCATGTTTCATATTCGTTCCTGTCCGTTAGATGTATTCTTGTCCAATCAGAAGTCTCCATTTTAGAAAGTGCCATCTGAACCGTTTATTCTAATCATCGTCGGGCAGGCCAGGATACCGTTGAGGCAACATATCCTCAGATAGTTGTTTGCGCATTCTGAGAATCTATCAGTGCCTGGGTGAATACATTCATCCGATGGGTTGGTCGGTCAGCTTGGTCACGAAGAACGTAACATTGGTTACCCTCTCCACTTTCCACTTGGTGTTGGGGCGCTGTTGTTGGGCCCATTCCAAGGGATCCACGTTGGCCAGGTTCTCCAGCATCGTCTCTAGCGACGCCCGGTTAATGATGGTAAACGGTTGGTCAAATACCCGGATGTTACTGCTCGGGTAAAAGTATCGGACTTGATCTCTCTCCTTATGCTGCAGCACATAACCAAACGCCAGATTTAATTTGAAGGACGTTGCTTGGTCATTGAAGATGGCTTCCACGTAGCTGCCTAGACGGGCGAGGTCGGTCAGTCGAAAATTGTAGATATCTTGAATGGGGCGATGACGGTAGAAACAGTGCCGTATCATGGTCCAATGGCGCCGATAGATGTCACTCACTGGATGGGCGCCCTGTAAGAGATCGCTAGGAACATTTATGGGCTCGTCCAGAAAATGTTCGATGTTATCAGGCGTATGACTCGAAACCGTAACGGTGGGGTCCGGCTGGATATCCAGGCCCTCCTTGACCGTGGGTATAGGCAGGCTCTTCGTCATCGTATCACCAGTGGCGTTCGTCTCTCCGGGTTCATCTTCACTGGGTCTGACCTTCCGCGGCTCCTCTTTAGTGGAAAGTTGTCGCCCAAACCGTAGAGACGGGGCATGCTTCAAACGTTTGTGCTGTCTAAACCGACTGGGTCGTTTGAAGAGTCGACCACAATCATTACATAGTACCGTCGCACCCGCGTGAAGTACCCTCTCATGACGCAGTAAATGATCCTCCCGATTGAATTACCGTGCGCAGGTTG